>OX451735.1:1222179040-1222403765 GCA_948472305.1 Vicia faba
GGAATTGTACTGATACTGCTTATAAAATGCAGTAGCCAAGTCCTCCCAGCTTTGAATATTGGCTCCATCCAGCTGATAGAACCATTCGAGTTGAGCCCCTGAAAGGCTATCCTGAAAGAAATGGATCCATAGGTTCTTGTCTGCAGTGTAAGGTTGGATCTTCCTTACATATGATCTGAGATGCAGCTTAGGACAGGAAGCCCCGTCGTACTTCGCAAAGGCAGGTACCTTGAACTTATGTGGGATCACCACCCCAGAAGATAAACCTAGATCTCCAAAATCCAGCCCCGGCACATGTTGAATCTCCATGGCACTTAAACGGTCCTCTAGTTGCTTGTACCTGTCTTCAGCAGGAGGGTACTGTTCATCATTGTAATCCGTCTCGTTGTCGGAGACCACAGGACTAGAAGCCTTTCCCCCTTGGGGACTGTCTTTCTCTGTAGAGGAAGTAGCCTGATCAGCCTCATTCTTCAGTGTATTCCCAAATCTCCGTCCAGTGTTAAACAACGCAGTCCTCTTCTTCTTCTTCTTCTTCTTCAAGAGCAGAGTCTTCAACTCCTGTTGACCCTGTGCTAAGCTCAAGACTAGCTCCTGAAACTGGGCGTTCTGGGCCTGGAGGGCCTTGATAGCTTGTTCGGTAGTAGGCTCGGAAGACATGATGATTGAGTGCTAAAATAAACAGCGAAGAAGATTAAGCAACCTGTAGAAGAAGGGTACTTGTTATGCATATGATGCAATGAGATGCTTATGATTTATGTTTTCAAAGACAATCAGGATTCAACTTTGTAGACAAAAAGGAAACACACTTCATTAGATTCAAACTTTAAATTGTTCAACAATTTTCCCTTAGGCATTACAAGAATGAAAATACTGAAAAGGAAATAAAAGTTGTAAAAGAAACATCCAAAGCCCATCAGGGCTCCCATGGCCTCCTCTTCTCAATACAGATATAGTCGTTCAGGACCCGCTCATTATCCAATTCTTAGTCAGCTTCTGGATCTTTTGTTCCTGTTCGTTGAACTTTTCCCGATAATAATCCCGTTCTTCCTGTAGTTGCGCCCAAGATCTCTTTAGTGTATCAACATCAGTGGGTATCTGAGGAGGGAGGACAGTTGGAGGAACCCCGTCTTTATCAGGAAATTCAAGAATGATAGGCCTGACAGCTTCATATGGCATACCTAACTTCTGAGCACGGATGCGGACCCATCTGCAGTAGGGTTCCATTGGTAGAGAAGTCTTCGATCCCAACTCATGTGGGTCATCTTTGTGAATTCTGTCCCAAGACTTGATGAATCTACGGCGCAGCTCGTCAATGTCTACCTGAAATTCAAAACTGATGTGAGGTACCAACATCTCATGAGGCCCTGCTCTTCTGGCTCTTCCAAACTGGCGGAGAGCTAAACATGGATTATAAGAGATTCCTCCCTGTGTACCGATCAATGGAACATTAGGATATTCTCCACAACGATCAATAACGGCTACCTCATCCAAACCTCTGAGAGTCCAAATGATGTCCTTATCAGTGAGAGACATTAACCTATGAGCCCAGCCCTTTCCTTCTTCATTCTTCAGCACGAACTTAGGGAGGTGTGAAATAAACCACCTCACTAACAAAGGAGCACAACACCACAGAGTTCCCCGTCTTCGGGCAGTACGAGCATAGAGTTGTTGCAGGATGTCACCCAAGAGAGTGGGTACAGGGTTCCGAGACATGAAGATCCTTATGGCATTGATATTGACAAAGTTATCAGGATTTGGAAACAATACTAGACCATAGAGTAAGAGAGCCAAAATGTCTTCGTACGCCTTGAAGTCTAAGTCATTCCAGAAACTATTAGCTTTGCCAACCAGAAACTTAGCCAAAAAGCCCTTAACTCCACTTCTAGTTTCCCAGTTAGCCATTACCTCTTCTTTGGTCAAGGGAAGGGCTGCAACAATCTCTTCAGGCCTAAGAGTCTTCTCCCAACCAGTGAATGGAGTCTGCTCCAAAACAGGGATACCAAGCAAATCAGAGAATTCTTCCAGGGTAGGGACCAGCTGGAAGTCTTGAAAGGTGAAGCAATGATACAGGGGATCATAAAACTGGACCAGGACACTCATCAGTTGTTGGTCCCACTTTGAAGTGACTAACCCAAGAAGAGAACCATGCCTCTTGACGAAGGAAGTAGTGTTTGGAATCCTATCAACAAAATCCTTGAGCAAAGTAGGTGGTTGAACAAAGTTGAGCCGGATAGTATTCCTACGCACGGGCATCATGATGTCCTACAAAACAGAGCAAAGATGAAACCCTCTTGTCTTTGAAATGGGTCAGTCCTTATGCAGGATGCATGCAATGGTATAATGGTATGATGTTATGGTAAAGCACACCACAAGTATTCACAAAGGCAAGCATGATAAGGCACACAAGTCACACAAGACACCCCTTAGAGTTTAGGCCAGCATGAAGTTTAGGTATTACCCTCTTTCAGTTTCGTTGGTTAAGACCTGTCCTATCAAAAGTAACCGGGTTCTAGAGGATCTCAATATCACTGACTACCCTCAATCGGTCATAACTCCAGCATCACAATCTTTTCTTGCAGCCAGAACCATCGCGAGAGTTTAGCCTCAATGAGTGTAGAATACTACTACCGTTCTATGGCCAAGTTGGGTCAAATTAGGGTTCTAAGGTCGGTTGGTGTTTAATGACTCCTTAGAAGACCCATATTCTCCTCGTTGCAACACAAGGGATATCGGTACAGACCAAGGTGTCACACCAACGTAGCCACTGCTTCACCCATGTCGGTCTACGCCGGACAGGTCCCTCACAGCTTATGCTACCTAAAAGGGTATTCCCCAGATCCGGGTTAGGATCTATGAAACTCCAATGCAAAGCCCATAAATATAAAAGCAAACAAAGCAAGCAATTGAAAACAAGAGTGGTCTAATCCTAAGGTAACCCCACTTTTAAGTTTACTCCCCAGCAGAGTCGCCAATTCTATGATACGGTGGGAGAACTGACTTGGGTTTTGCGTTTGTTTTCACAAATGTTTCGGTTGAGCAAGAGTCGCCACCGACTTTTTATTTTATCCTAAGGAAAGATTAAAAAGCACAGCAAAAACCTTTGAGATGTTTTCTTGGGTTCGGGGGGTAGATTATAGAAAGGGAAGGTATTAGCACCTTTTCTATCCATGGTTATCCATGGGCTCTTAGTTACTTGCTTAGATCACTTGCCTTGTGTTTTCAATTGTTTGAAATGGTGCTTTCAATTGTTTGAAATGGTGCTTTGTGTGTGGGTTTGAAAATGTTTTGAAAAGAGGCCATTTGTTGTGGCAACCTTTGTAATGATTCATATTTGAATGTATACAAGGGTGTGTATCTTTTGAAAAGTTTTCAATGTTTTGAAAGTTGTTTTGAAAGTGTGTTATGATGTGTGTTGTGATGTGTGTTTTGAAAAATAGGCAAGTGTGTTTTGCAAGATTGGTCAAGTAACTAAGAGTTGTCTACCCCTAAATTTACTCAAAGGTTTTTCCTATGTTTTAACCCTTTTAACAATTTTATTCCACCATTGTATTTGGTGGACAATCTTGTGTTAGGATGTTAACGCGACGGGCGCGGGTCATCGTTTAGACCATGATTGCAATGGTGCAAAGTGTCTTTGGCAATTTTTCCTTTAAGGGACTTGATCATTTTTAGGCAACTTTCGAAAGCGTCATCGAGGGACTATGATCATTTGATATTGTTTTGTTTTGCCAAAAACACTCAACATGCAACATGGCCCATTATTGAAGGCAACAAGTGGAGTAACCCTAGGGGTGCAAGTGTGATTGGTGTTGTCCATTTTCATGCTTTTTTGTCTTTGAATTAGGTCAAGCTATTTGTTATTTGATTTTTGCATACAAACCCTAGGTCTATCATGGCATATTTAGAGAGCTTTAAAATGCAGAATTAAAAGTCCTAAATTATTACACAATAATCATGGGGATGGGGGTACAAATGTCCAAATGGGGATGAGACTTAATAGGAGAGTAGTATCCCAATATTTACAACCAAATCGAATCAATCGCAAATGTAAAATGTATCAAATGTACAAGAATAAACAAATGTGTATGTGTAAATGTATTTGTGTAAGTGTATGTGACTTATTTACAAGTGAAATAATAAAAGGTTAATTTTTTTGGATATTTTCACATTTTAGGGCAAAACCCTAATTTTTCTAAATAAAAGGTATTTATTATTTATTATATGCAATATTTATTAACTATATACAAAAAATAAATAAAAAGGAAGTATATTGTAAAAAAGTGATTTTTGAGGTCAAATATTAATAAAATATAAAAATGTATTATTTTTGTATTTTTATCCTAAATATTCTAATAAATATATAAATATTTATATTATATACTAAATATATTAAATATGCACAAAAATAAAAATATTAATTATTTAAAAAAAAAGTATATTTTAAGAAAATGTTTTCAAAAGATAAAATAAAATAAAAATCAGAAAATAAAATGTATTTGTATTGTTTTTTTAGTATTTTACATAAAAGGATATATATATTATTTTATATGTACAAGTTTAAATAAAGCAAATAAAATCCAAATAAAATGCAAAAATGGATGGAAAAATGTTTTTAATATTTTTTATATTTTGACAAAAAATAATTAATCAGAATCAAAAAGAAAAAAATCAAAAATGATAAAAATAACACACAATGGGCCAAGGGGGTGTAATTGTAAAAAGATGGTGTAAACAGAAAAACAAAGCCAGGCCTAGCCCAAGGAGGCTTGTCTTCAACCTCCAGCCAATTTCAAACAAAAAACGCGTGTTTTCTCTTGTCCCTGCTATCTCTTGATCCTTTGATTTTCAACAAAAACTTACAACAACAATGTTATAGAGCATCATGTCACGATTCTAAACATATAAAGAAGTTGATCTAACTCTCAGAAATGAGATAGAATTTCTTCTCCCCCAATTCCTGACCTAACTTTTTTCTAATGTTCAGGTTCCAAATTCTCTTAACACACACAATATAAATGAAAAGTGAGGATACAGGTAGCTTCAGGGCCATGAGTAGGACATAACTTCTTCACAAACCTAAGCCTAGATATGCTTGGATAGAGAGATAGAAGTTCAAACTCTTACCTGTTCAGCTTGAATCGTGTGCAACAATGGAGGCACTTTCAATGCAGTGTGAGGACTTGTACAGCTTGCTTGAGGTCCAAGGATGCTCTTCCAACCTCTAACTTGCTTTGAAACTAACTGAAACGAGCTATGTAACTCAACCTGCACAACTGAAAAAATGAAAATGGTGAACTTGGTTAGAGGTGTTACAGTCTGTAGCTAGGGCTTGGGATAGTTTGTATGGATGATATGGGATGTGTTTGAACTGGTTTGGATGAAAACGCACGAGGGAAATGAACTGGCCAAGTTAAAATGTAGAAGGTACCCTGTTTTGCCACAAAACTGTGTTTTGATGAATGAGGGAGTTTTAGGGATGGTTTGGTCGTGTTTCAGGTTAGTTAGGGAGTATGAAATGTGTTCACAAAGTTTGTTTTGGTTAGTTCTTGCAGTAATGTGAGTTCTTGTTCAAAATGCAAATTTTCCTCCTTCTTAAGCCAAAAATGCCAAGTTAGGTTACAGGCTCATACAAGCCCCTCAAACATGCTTAAAAGTTTGTTCTTGATCAGTGGGATATGCCCATACACTTGTGCCTCAGAGATTTCCTTGTACCTCTTTGATTTGTGAAATTGACATAAAGTTGATCTTTTCAAAAATGGCTAAAATGCTTTTTCCATTTATGGCTTAATCTTGTATGTAATGGTTAAACACACAAAGTAAGACTTGAACACAAAGGATATGCATTAAATTATTGAGTAAGAATGAGATTAGAGGCCTGTAATCTAGCTTGTGCAAGCTGACTTGAAAAATGCAAAGTGTTATGAACATGAAATTGGCCATGAACAAAGTGACTTTTGCCCAACTTTGCCAATTCGATTCTCCCTAACCACAAGGGTGTTTGATGAGTTCTTGGACAATTTGGAAAGCTTGGAATGTGTACTACAATCCATATTTGTAATGCAAGTTGAGATTCCAAGTGGAAGCATGTGAAAAGTGGCCATGAAGTTGGGCAAAAATCCTGCCTAAAATAGGTCAAAAAATTTCTAAGTTAAGAATGTTTTGCACCCCTATTCCAAAAATTATAACTTGAGCTACAAGCTTATTTTGAGGAAACTTTGTGAATCAAAGTTGTAGATTTTGAAATGGACTATAACTTTCATGTTTTGAGTTTTGTTTGAATCCAAATGCATCTTGATGAAAAGATGGGACAAAGTTAGGAAAAAATTAGGAAATTTCATAACTTAGAAAAATTCTAAGTTATGAAATTTTCTCATTCTAAACCCTAATTTGCAATTCTTGGTTTCTTGATGAACAAGTTTCACAATTTGGCATGTTTTGATGAAAAATGAATCTTGACACTTGATTTTGACCAAAAAGTCAAAGTTTGACTTTTCAGTATACAGTCAATTTTTACTCAGTTGACTGGAAAATTCATCTGTCAATCTTGTGCATTTGGGATCTTTTGAATTTATTGAACATGTCAAGACAATGCCATTGGGTCCTTGAGTCCATATGTGAGCTTGGTTTTCCATTGGCTAGGTCAAACAGTCAAATATTGCCTTTGTGCAGTCAAAACCCTAAAAATGACCATTTTGCCCTTTTGGTGATCTGATTAAATTTCTTGTGGAATTGTGATCCAAACTTGACCAAATGGTTCATATGAGTTCATAATGTTGATGTGGGTCAAAAATCATGAGGTTTGACTATCAATTGACCACAGTTGACTTTTTCCCAAATACAACTGATTTATAGGTCAACTGTCCAATTGACTGGGCAAAGATTTGAATCAAGGCTTGAAACTTGGTATGGATAAACTTGTGAGTCCAACATGAAGCATGAAAGTTACTTTGAGCATTTTAGGTGAAAACATCTTTGTGCAAACTCAAACCCTAATTTGGGTCAACAGTGCAAGAGGGAGTTTTGAGCAGAGCAAACCCTAACTTGATCTTGAGCTCCAAGGGTCTTGTGGTGAGAAAAAGTTGAAGAAATGGGAGGGAAAATTTTGGGGTACAACAACTAGTAATATCCTTCCCGTAGGATTTTCTTCGCCATCGTATTCCCATTGGAATGGGTGCCAAAAGTTCCCTCATGTAGATCAGCCATGATCCTTTCAGTTTCAACCTGTCTACGCACCGAAGTAACACAGAGCCTTGATTGAGTTTGTAAAGAATTCCATTACTAAGGAAGAATTTAGCAGAGAATATCCTTAATAACTTCTTATCATTAACTGAAGCTCCTTCCGGATATTCTTGGGTTTCGAGATACCTCTTGACTTCGTGAACCAAGGCTGGTCCACTACTTCTTCAGTATTAATCTCGTGACAGTGTGTTGTTTCATCCCTTTGTTCAATGGTGATCTGGGGAGCCTCGTTATCCCATTTAAGTTTAAACATAGATGACATTATGGCTAGTGCGTCTGCTAGCTGATTTTATTCTCGCGGGAAATGCTCGAAGGTAATCTTCTCAAAATGTGGGAGAAATATCAAAACATGTTCTTTGTAAGGGATAAGGTTAGGGTGTTTGGTGTCCCATTCCCCTTTGATCTGGCTGATAACCACAACTAAATCTCCAAATACATTCAAAGATTTGATCCCAAGTCTATGGCAGCTTTGAGACCAAAGATGCACGCTTCATATTCCGCCACGTTATTTGTACAATTGAAGTAGAGTCTTGCCGTAAAGGGAGTGTGACATCCTTCCAGAGATATGAGTATATCACCAATACCATTGCCGAGTGTGTTGGATGCCCCATCAAAAACCAGGGTCCATCGGGATCCTTGTTCAGGTCCGTCATATGGCCTTAATTCTTCATAGTTGTTTACCATCATGATGTCTTCATCTGGGAATTTAAACTTCATGGACTGGTAGTCTTACAAAGCTTCGTGAGCAAGGTGATCAGCTAGTAAACTGCCATTTATTTCTTTCTGGGTAGTGTATTGTATGTCATATTCTGTCAGGATCATCTGCCATCTCGCTATTCTCCCAGAGAGTGTAGGTTTCTCAAAGATGTATTTTATTGGATCCATTTTAGATATCAACAAGGTAGTATGAGTCAGCATATACTGCCTTAGCCGGCAAGCAGCCCATGCCAGAGCGTAGCAAGTTTTCTCGAGCAGTGAATATCTTGTTTCACAGTCGGTAAACTTTTTGCTCATATAATAAATAGCGTTCTCTTTTCGGCCATGAAATTCTGGCTGCAGATACTCAATGTCACGTTTAATGTTATGACACCGTATTTGACTTTCTATAAGACAATAAATACAAAAACAGTAAAGAACACAGTCAATTGTTTACCCAGTTCAGTATGCAACAACACCTACTCTGGGGGCTACCAAGCCAGGGAGGAAATCCACTATAAGAGATGTTAATTCAGGAATAAACCAACCAGTTTATCTCCTTCACTTAAGACCTACCCAATGCAATTTCAATCTAAGTACAACTTAAACCTGAGATCCTACTCACTCCCCCTCAATCACAGCAGTGATACATAAAACAATTTGACTAATGAATTGATGAAGACACTCTTCAAAAACATACACTTGATTAAGCTTCACAGCTTTTTAATCAAGCAACACAACCACTCTTGCTTCACAGCTTTGAGTGATACACACACCTAACTTGACTCTGCTTCACAGCTTTAGTCAAGAAACATTCAAACACTCTTGCTTCAAAGCTTTGAGTGCTACACAACCCTTACAATTAAAAACCTATTCCAAGTCACTTATCACAATGATAATTGCTTGAAGTACAATAATTAAACCTATACAGTTTTACAAATGATCTTCTGACCAAAAAGGGATTACTTGCAAAACAGCAGCTCTGTTGAATATATAGCAGCTGCATCTTCAGTTAGGGTTTCCACAAAAAGCTAGGGTTAATTCCATTTGACCTTAAGACTAGGTCACAGGACTTTATCAACCAGGTTAGGGTTGAGCTAGGTTAACCCAAAGAAAACGCAGGATGCTGTTCTGGAAAGACTGAGTCATTTTCCTGAAAAAACTCAGAATTAACCAAACTGCAAACCTGTTAGTTCAGAACAGGATGTCTTAACATCTGTTATGACATCTGAAAAAACCTGTCTACTGATTTAGGAAAATGTGATCATTTTGCAAAATGCTCAGATACACACTTATAAACATCAGTACCTAAATGACAATATTTTTCTACAAAGGTACCTAATGAATCAGTACAAACTAAACTAGAATGTTATGACATCAGTCATGAAATTCACACATACACTTGGGTTTTACCAAAAATGCAAGCCAATAACTAAACAACTACAAACTCCCCCTTTGGCAGATTTTTAGCTAAAGACCCTAAGTAATCGGAGATAGATAGCAGCAGAAAGAAATGACTGCAGAAAAATAGAATTTCTAATTGAGCAAGTACCAAAATATTCTCCCCCTCTTTAGCCACAAATGGGCCAAAGATACATGTTCATAAAAATTATACAGTTATCCAGAAAAAGTAATAAGAGCAGCAGCAGAAAAAAAACTGAACACACTTCCAAACTCCACCAGGTACCAGCACCAACCAGCAACACCACCAAACAGCAACCAACCTTTAAGCACTGTCATCAGACTCAGAGGAGCTAGTTTCTTCAATATTGAGATGACCTTCAGCTTCTACACCTTCTTCCCTTCTGTTTCCTTCAGCTTCCTCCTTTTCTAACCTAGCAATTAGGATTTCTAGGGTCTTTTTACTAGCATCCAGCTCTTTGCAGGTCTCTTTTAAGACAGCTATGACATCAGATGTCTTGGACTGGGTCTTCACAGATGATGTCTCAGCTGATGTTATGACAATATCTGGAGCATGAGATCCCTGAAACAGTTTGTAGTGCAAGCCAAGGGCAGGAGCTCTTTTGCAGGCTGTATCTCTTGCCACCAGGATATCAGGGTATTGTGCAAGGATAATTCCACAAAGGAGGGAGGGAAAGGCAATTGGTCCTTTGACAGCATAACTACCAGCATGTTTTAAAGTTTGTTCAAAGATATACCTGCCATAGTCAAAAGCAGTCTTGGTTCCCACAACATAAATAAATCTCCCCAATCCTGTGGAGATAGTTGATTTATGGTTTGTAGGCACCCAGTTGGCTGCACCAATCTTGTGCAGGATGGCAAATTTCATGCTGAGTTTGCTGGCATTCAGCTTGCCTTTCAAGGGCCAGCACTTCACTTGCCTTGCTGTGATGGTTTGACAAACTTCATTGTCAGTGACCTCCAGATCAGGACAATCCTCATTTGTTCTTCCAAGAAATTTGTTAATTTCTGATGGAGAGAACTTGACCCTTCTTCCTCTAACAAAAACACTTTCAAAGTCAGCTGACCTTCCATCAGCATAATCATTAGACAAGATCACTATAAACTCCTTGACCAGATTTTCATAACACTTGTTAAATTTTATCACTGTCTTCATCAGTCCAGCATTCTTGATCAGGTCCATGATGTCTTTGCACTCCATGGCATCATTGTTGAGTTCTCTTTCTAAAGCTATTCTCTTTAAGCAAACATACTTCCATCTGTTTGCATTGTTAGGATGATGAAAAGAGATGTTATCTGTTGGGACTTCAGGAACTCTAGCAATTTTGCTGGAGGGGAGCTTCCTTCTGATAGGAATTTCTTCAGCATCAATCTCAAATTCTGATTCCTCATCAGAATCAGAAGATTCAGGTTCTTTTCTCTTCTTTGAAATTGGTTATCTAGCAGTATGCACCTGGGCCTTCTTCCCTTTGGTCTGAATAATTTTCACAGATTCTACCTCAGCCATGCCTTCAGCCTTGGATTTCTTAACAGCAGGTTTATCTTTGGACACACATTTTGCATCATTCTAATTACCCTTTCTTTTCATCAATCTCCTAGCTATGCTAGGGTTTACATTGGCAATCAGATCATTATCTGAGTAATCCTCATCCACATCAATGATAGGTGGATCAACAGTCTTTTCTGAAGGGTTCTGAATGTTGTCATTTTGTGTCACAACATTCTCAGAGACATCTACATTCTCAGAGAGGTCCACATTTGGGCTTCCTGATTGATTTAAAGGGACAGAAATCCCCGGTACAGGTTGGTTTCCGCTTAGTATACTAGTAACAAGCCTAGCAATAGCTTGATGTACTTGAACTGATCCTTCTCTATTTGGTACAGAAGAAGAAGGATGAGAAGGATTACCAGAGGCTGCAGCTTGAGCTCTTCCTGCATGTCTAGTTCTTAGCTTTTTGACTTTGGCTGGGTCAGTTGCCATCTCTCTGAGAGGAGTGACCTCAAGAACTTCAGATTCTATGCATGTGGTGATTGCTCTAGAGTCTTGGTCAGATGATGAGGATGATGAGGATGATGAAGTCACCTTGGTTGAAGATGATGTCTGAGACATTTTGATTGACTTTGAGCACCAGTAGCAATTTGAGAAAAAACTTTGATTGAGAGGAGGGAACAGGTTGCAAAGACGAGAGAGGTAGGAGGCAAACGAGAGTCTTTTCAACTTCTTAATGATTTTGAAAGAATTGGGAAAACATATGATTAACCCACTAAAAATAGACTTAATAAAATTAACTCCTTCAACCCTTGTTTTAAGCAAAATTAATTGCTATAATTTCTCATGTTGGTAAATACCCAACCTGCCCCTCAAGTTTTCAAGTTTATTTCCAACAAGAGCCTTGGTAGAAGAATCAGTCAGCTGAAGCTTAAAGATACCATGTTCCAGTTTAAATGACTTCTTCTCTACAAAGTCAATGTGCTTGGTCCTGTTATGCTGAATAGGGTTCATGGAAATATTGATTGTATTCAGATTGTCACAACACAATGTCACAACATCTTGTGAGACATTATACTCAGTGAGCATCTGTTTTGACCAGATATTTTGAGAACAGTTATTCCTAGCAGCAACTATTTCCGCACAGAGTTGGGAAGGCATTCTTTTGATATGAATCATAGTTCTGGTTGATTCTTGAATGATTTTCTTTTTGTCCACTCCATTTTGATGGAGAGTTATAGGAGAGGAGACTTCACGCCTCATTTCTTCAGGGAAACAGAATTTATTAGACTTGTTATTTCCAACATCCTTGTCATGATAACTTATGGTTCTGACAACACATCCTTCTTCAAGTTTATTTGCCACATCATAGACATTATCAACCTGTAGTTTTGGAGTCCTTCTGACTGCTTCCATAGAGATAGCTCTTTTCATTCTTCTTAGATGAAGATGACCAAGCTTATGCTGCCACAGTTTCATCTCTTTTTCTTCTTTGGTAATTGGACACATAGTGGAGTTATTAGTGTTCTCAGGCTGCCACAAGTAGAAGTTATCTTTGGATCTGATTCCTTTCATTACAACTTCTAGTTTTTCATTAATTACTAGACATTCAGATTTTGAGAAGTTGACCTTGAATCCTAGATCACATAATTGACTGATACTAATGAGATTAGCAGTCAGCCCCTTTACCAGTAAGACTTCACTCAGTCTTGGAACTTCAGGGCAGTCCAAATTACCAACTCCTTTGATTTCACCTTTAGCACCATCTCCAAAGGTCACATAACTAGTGTTGTGAGGTTTGACATGATTGAGAATGTTCTTTATTCCAGTCATGTGTTTAGAGCAACCACTGTCAAAGTACCAGCCTTCCTTTGCAGACACTTTCAGGGAAGTATGGGCTATCAGGGCAGTAGCCTTTTTCTTCCAATGAGGAGTATGTGGTACCTTTTTTGGCTTAGGTTTAGCACCTGAGTTTTGATTAGCGTATCCATGCAATTTGAAGCAGAAGGGATTTATGTGTCCATACCTCCCACAATGATGACATCTCCATCTTTGGTATTTTTTCTTCATGTATTTCTGATGTTGAGAGTTGTGTTGAGACATCTGTTTTGACAATTGTTTAACATGCCTGATCTTCTTGTCTGCACCAGATTTCTTAGCTTCCACAAATCCTAGACCAGATTTGTTTCCCACATTTTGTCCAACTTGAAGAATCTCTTCCAATTTATCTGATCCATTGGTCAACATCTTGACAGATTTTGTCATTTGGTTCAGTTGTGAGTTCAGTAATTGAACTTCCCCTTCTAGGTGACTTATGGTTTCAAGATCTGCCCTTTTTTTCAGCCTCCAGCTTTATAATGAGTTTTAATTGTTTCTCATTCTGCACACAGACTTCAGCACTTCTGATACACAATTTCTTGTAGGTATCAGCCAGTTCTTCAAATGTCACTTCTTCATCACTAGTGTCACTGTCAGAGGTACAAACACTACTTAGAGCAGTAACTAGTTTGGCAGATTCTTCTTCAGAATTACTTTCTGAATCACAGTCAGACCAAGTAACAGTCATTCCTTTCTTTTGTTTCTTAAGAAAGGTAGGACATTCAGCTCGAATATGTCCATATCCTTCACATCCATGGCATTGAATGCCTCTGCCTTGGTTTCCCTTTTCTTCTGACCTTGGTCTTCTGCTGGAACTGTCAATGTCAGAGGGAATGTTGTGAACATTAGACCTTGACTTTGGATCCATTCTTTTGACGAGCTTGTTGAACTGTCTTCCAAGCATGGCTATAGCTTCTGAAATATTTTCTTCTTCATCCTCCTTGTTTTCAACATCAGTGTTGGATACAAGTGCTATGCTCTTGTTCTTCTTGTCACCATTATCAGTGATCCCCATCTCAAAAGTCTGAAGAGACCCAATAAGTTCATCCACTTTCAACTTGCTGATGTCCTGGGCTTCCTCTATGGCAGTTACCTTCATTGCAAATCTTTTAGGCAAGGATCTGAGAATCTTCCTTACCAGTTTTTCTTCTGACATCTTTTCTCCCAATGCTCCTGAGGTGTTGGCAATCTCCAAGATGTTCATGTGAAACTCATGAATGGTTTCATCTTCCATCATTTTTAGATTCTCAAACTTGGTAGTCAACATCTGAAGCCTTGACATTTTTACTTTGGAAGTGCCCTCATGAGTAGTTTTGAGAGTGTCCCAAACTTCCTTGGCCAGTTCATATTGATGAACTAGTCTGAAAATGTTTCTATCAATTCCATTGAACAAGGCATTTAAAGCTTTGGAATTTCCCAGGGCTAACTCATCTTCTTCTTTACTCCAATCTTCCTCATGTTTCAGACTGATTGTCCCATCTTTCTCAGTTATGGTGGGATGGATCCATCCTTTGTCAGCAGCTCTCCAAGCCTTTTTTTCCAGAGATTTTAAGAAGGCAATCATACGAGGTTTCCAGTAGTCATAATTAGTTCCATCCAGAATGGGTGGTCTATTTCCAAAAACTCCTTCTTTGTCCATAGTGCCAGAAAGTGATATCCCTAGATCTCACCCAGTAATACAGGCAGGGTGCCTGCTCTGATGCCAATTGAAATTCTGGCTGCAGATACTCAATGTCACGTTTAATGTTATGACACCGTATCTGACTTTCTATAAGACAGTAAATACAAAAACAGTAAAGAACACAGTCAATTGTTTACCCAGTTCAGTGTGCAACAACACCTACTCTGGGGGCTACCAAGCCAGGGAGGAAATCCACTATAAGAGATGTTAATTCAGGAATAAACCAACCAGTTTATCTCCTTCACTTAAGACCTACCCAATGCAATTTCAATCTAAGTACAACTTAAACCTGAGTTCCTACTCACTCCCCCTCAATCACAACAGTGATACATAAAACAATTTGACTAATGAATTGATGAAGACACTCTTCAAAAACATACACTTGATTAAGCTTCACAGCTTTTTAATCAAGCAACACAAACACTCTTGCTTCACAGCTTTGAGTGATACACACACCTAACTTGACTCTGCTTCACAGCTTTAGTCAAGAAACATTCAAACACTCTTACTTCAAAGCTTTGAGTGCTACACAACCCTTACAATTAAAAACCTATTCCAAGTCACTTATCACAATGATAATTGCTTGAATTACAATAATTAAACCTATACAGTTTTACAAATGATCTTCTGACCAAAAAGGGATTACTTGCAAAACAGCAGCTCTGTTGAATATATAGCAGCTGCATCTTCAGTTAGGGTTTCCACAAAAAGCTAGGGTTAATTCCATTTGACCTTAAGACTAGGTCACAGGACTTTATCAACCAG
Organism: Vicia faba; assembly: GCA_948472305.1. Classification (NCBI taxonomy): domain Eukaryota; kingdom Viridiplantae; phylum Streptophyta; class Magnoliopsida; order Fabales; family Fabaceae; genus Vicia; species Vicia faba. The sequence continues at coordinate 1,222,194,211 of OX451735.1, forward strand.
GTTAGGGTTGAGCTAGGTTAACCCAAAGAAAACGCAGGATGCTGTTCTGGAAAGACTAAGTCATTTTCCTGAAAAAACTCAGAATTAACCAAACTGCAAACCTGTTAGTTCAGAACAGGATGTCTTAACATCTGTTATGACATCTGAAAAAACCTGTCTACTGATTTAGGAAAATGTGATCATTTTGCAAAATGCTCAGATACACACTTATAAACATCAGTACCTGAATGACAATATTTTTCTGCAAAGGTACCTAATGAATCAGTACAAACTAAACTAGAATGTTATGACATCAGTCATGACATTCACACATACACTTGGGTTTTACCAAAAATGCAAGCCAATAACTAAACAACTACAGGCCAGACTCGTCATGCTTCCCCATCACACACCCCATTGAATTTTCCAAAACGGTCAGATACATGATCAATGGTCTTCCCTCGACTGGTGGCATCAAAATAGGAGGCTCTTGCAGATACTCTTTGATCTTTTCGACAACAGTTTGGCATTTATAATTCCATTTGACTACTTGATCTTTCTTCAGTAACTTGAAGATTGGTTCACAAGTAGCTGTCAGGTGAGAAATGAATATGGAAATGTAGTTTAAATGTCCCAAGAATCCTATTACTTCCTTTTCAGTACGAGGAGCAGGCATCTCTTGTATTGCTTTCACTTTGACAGGATCCACCTTGATACCTTTATTACTGACGACAAAGCCTAGGAGTTTACCAGACCTCACCCCGAATGTGCACTTATTGGGGTTCAACCTCATCCTGTACTTCTTTAGTCTCTCAAACAGTTTTTGTAAATGATCAAGATGCTCTTCTTCTGTTTGAGATCTAGCTATCATGTCGTCCATATAGACCTCTATTTCGTGATGTATTATGTCGTGAAATAGAGCTACCATGGCATGGTGATAGGTTGCCCCAACATTCTTCAGTCTGAATGGCACAACCTTATAGCAGAATGTCCCTCATTGGGTGACAAAGGTTGTCTTCTCCATGTACTCAGGCGCCATTTTGATTTTGTTGTAATATGAGAAACCGTCCATGAAGGAAAACACTTTGTGTAGTGCCGTATTATCAACTAGAATGTCAATGTGGGGATGCGGGAATCATCCTTAGAGCCTGCCCTATTCAAATCTCTGTAGTTCATGCATATTCGTACTTTGCCGTCCTTTTTGCACACGGGAACAACATTGGCCACCCATTGCGGATAGGAGGTGACGGCCAAGAATCCAGCGTTGAATTGTTTCATGACTTCTGCTTTAATCTTCTCCGACATATCTGGTCGCATTCGATGAACCTTTTGTTTTACTGGTGGGTAGTCCTCTTTTGTAGGTAGACGATGTACCACAATATCTGCATCAAGTCCTGGCATGTCTTCATACGAATAGGAAAAGACCTCAACATACTCGTGTAGCAAGTGAATCAGACGCTTTTTGACACTGGGTTCTAGATTGGCACCCACCTTGACCTCTCTTTTGTCTTCTTTGGTACCTAGGTTGATAGTATCCATTGGCTCCTCGTGGGGTTGAATGGCCCTCTCTTCTTGTTGTAGTAATCTGGCAAGTCCCCCTAGTACTTCATAATATTCCTCACCTTCGTCTTCGGCTTGGTAGATTAGATTTTCAGAGTCACAAAAATCCATAGCAGAGTCGTTACCCATGGGATCCCGAATGGACGTAGACCTTCATTGTGAGTGTGAGGGTGTGTAAGAGTATAGCTATCTTTGAAAGAAATGAAAATGCAAAAAGGAAAACAATGAGCACAAAGTTTGTATGCATAAATGTCCATGATTCATTGATGTCATATGGAAATGAGATAATAACCCTTACAAATGGACCATTGTGCCTCGGGTAAGACACAAGGTTTTAAGAGTCTGAATTGTTTTAATATTACAGATCCAACAAAATGTAAAGACAAATTACTGTGGGATAAATGTGATCGGGATAAAATCTCTAGCCTCCCAGTTGATGACCCCTCCACTAACAGTTGGGAAAATCCAATCCTCCAGGTTGTAGCTATCTTCATCATCCTCTACCACGTTGACTTCGTGGTTGCTGATCTTCAAGGGTGGTCCTCCGGCACGAGCGCGGCGTATAACCTTCTGGGCACCTGAAGTGAAACCCATACCAAATTTGTCAGATTTGTATGGGATATCTGGGAGTTGACCCCAAATAGTGCACCCACCTTCTTCTATCATTGCCTTGGCATCCTTCAAAGACGACATCCTGAGTGGAGGCCTTGCAATCCTGGGAACTTGAGACACGGCCTTGGTCACTGCCACATCTTGTGGGACTTCTTCAAAGTGCTGGAATGGAGTTTCAATAAATTCACCATCTAATTCCACATATCTGAAGGAATTAAGATGGTTGATCATATACTTTCCTTCTCCATGAACGGTGATGATTTTCCCTTGAATTGGATATTTCAGCATTTGGTGCAACGTAGAAGTAACAGCGCCAGCATTGTGAATCCATGGTCAGCCTAGCAAGCAGGAATATGAAGGGTGAATATCCATTACATAAAAAGTTGAATCAAATGTTTGGGTTCCAACCTTTATGGGGATATCCACTTCCCCATGCACCATCCTTTTTGAGCCATCAAAGGCTCTCACTATTATGTTGCTTGGTTTCAATGTCAATCCCTCACAGTCAAGCCTATCAACATTCTGAGACGAGCCACTGTCCACCAAGACATGAGCCAAGGTTATGCCCCTACATTCCACTGAGACATGCAATCCCTCATTATGCTTCCTCCCTCTTGGCGTTAAATCAGCATCCGAAAAACCTAAACCATTATCTGCAGTCAAGCTGGCTACGCAGCCTTGGAACTGATCGACAGATGTTTCTTAGGATACATGGGCAGTTTTTAGGAATTTTACCAAGGCCTTTGCATGCGCCTCGGAACATAGTAGTAAATTCAGCATGGAAACTTTAGATGGAGTTTTCCCCAGTTGCTCGACTACATTGTAGTCGCTTCTTTTTATGAACTTTAGAATTTCCTCCATCTATTTACGGGAGGTCTCAGGGATATCCAATGATTGTGCCTTCGTTCGGACAGGCTCAATCAGAATACTTTTACCTCGAGTCTCAGCTGACTCGGCAGTAGGAATGTCAGTAGGAGTGATAACAAGGGTTGTATCAGCTTTGTCAGCATGAGTATTAGCATAGATGAATGTAGGATTAAGAACAACCTTTGGAGGATCAACAACGACGAGAATGATTACGGGTCCAGAAACTGCTTTTGGGGGAGCAATTTCTGGAGAAAAGATCCTTCTGATTTGGGTAATCTTACTAGTCCCTACAATATTACTGATATTGGAGTCAACCTTCTCAGAACTTGAATCTTCGGCAGCTGGCCAATCTTGCTTGATATCGTGGTAGTAGACATCCCCTCCATAATTCCATGGTACGATTTTGCCTGACGAATACGGGATTGGACCATATTTGATTGTTAGTTTAAGTTATTTACATTTTTGTAATCGTGGTAAAATTTCTAACAAGTTTGATGTTTACACTTTTGAGAATGGATGAGAAATGAATGAGTTGCAGGGATTCTGGCTCGAGGTTGAAGATGAAGTTCATCATTAGAACTGATTTTATAATATATATTTATGATTTTGCTTATAATATCGGATGTATCACCACCCCAATGGTTAAAGAGCGCTCCTGTTATCCTCGTGACTTGGGTTCGAGTCTTAGTGTCACATTTTGTTATTTTTCATTTCTTTTATTTTCTATTTTTGTTTGACAGTGTGTTGGGCCCCTTGCTTCTTGGGCTCACCTTATTTATTCAGCATTATCCCCCATTTACACTTTGCTACGCAGGCCCACTGTTTTTTTTATTTATTTCTTTTCTGATTCCAAAAATTAAACTTGGGCCTAATCAAACAAAAAAATTGTATTTGCTTCTAAACACCCCAAACCATTTTCACACTCCCTGGCTAAAACTTTCATATTTTTTATTTTAATTATCTTTTTCCTCTTTATTATTATTATTATTTTTTTTTTTTATTAATAAAAAAATCCTAAAAAATATTTTTATTTATTATGTATATATTAATACACTTTTATTTCATTAATACAAAAGACAAAAACATTTTTCTTATTAAGTTTAACTTAACTTCTTTTCTTAAATGAATTAATAGTAGAACTAGGTTTAGGAATTTAATTAATTTTTCTATTTACTAGTTTAATTAAGTTAAAAATATTTTCTACAAAACCCTAAAATGCTTTCTTGATTAATTTTATTTATTTTCTAATTTAGACTTAGACTTATTTCTTTAAAATTAATTTAGACTAGTTAATTGTTTCCTTTTAGACAATTAGGTCAAAAAACTTTTTCTTAACAAAAACACAAACAAAAATCAATTTTCTTTTCCATTTAGTTTCTTCTACATTTATTCATTCTCGTACATTTATTCATTCTCATACATTCATTCATTCTTGTACATTTATTCATTCTTGTACATTATTATTCATTCAATATGGTTATAATAGTAATTAGGTTTAATTATTTGCTCCCCATTTGTAAATTTATATCCCCATCCCAAATGATGTAATAGCATAGGACATTTACATTCCGCAATTTATCGTTTTCAAATATAAATCCTAGTAATTAGGGTTTGTATGACAGGACTAAAATCAACAAGTAGCAAACCCTAATTCAAATACAAACGGCATGAAAACAAACACTTCGTACACTTGCACCTCTAGGTTTAACCACACTTGTTGCCTTGAGAAAAAATAGTCATATCTCGCATGTGGGATACTTTAGCAAAAACAATCAAATACGAGATCATAGTCCCTCGATGACCCTTCAAAGTTTCCTTCATAAATGATCTTAGACCCTTACCAAAAATTACTAAAGTATCTTATAGTATTTCTTTCTATGACTATACGACTACCTACGCCTATCCATTCACATCCAATGATAGGGCTTCTTATCAATCATTGGTAAGATAGAAATATGTAAAGGAGGAGGAAAAGAACTAGGACTTTTTGAGTAGGTAGAAAGTTCATAGTTGGTTGCTCACAACCATTTTCAAAACATCTTATCAAACACACCAACACTTTCCAAATGAAAATATTTTCAAAAGTAAACACTTTGTATGCATTCTTATAGAGACGAGAATCATTACAAAGTTCTCCTAAATGAAATAACTTTTCAAAAATACTTTCAAAACCAATCACAAACACATTTCATACAAATTATTTTTAAATTGAGCTAGCAACTAAGAGCCCGTAGATAACTATGGATGAAAAGGGTTCTAACACCTTCCCTTTTCATAACCTACCCCTCGAACTCAAGAAAATTCTCAAAAGGTCTTTTCTGTTCTTTTCACCCTTTCCTTTATTGGATAAAAGAAAAGTTGGTGGCAACTCTTGCTATCCGCGACAATTGCGCTAAAAACCAAAACACCCAAGTCAGTTCTCCCATCGTATTACACTTATCATATTTCCAATAACTCCGTTCACAAAAAGAACATTATCAAGATTTGGGGATCCCTCACATTCTAGTCTTCTAAATCCTTTTATTTCTCATTTAGCACCATCTCCAACAGTGACATAACTAGTTGTGTGATTTTTTATATCCACCAAGAAATTATTCACTCCTGTCATATGCATAGAGAATCCACTATAAAAATACCAATCTTCTCTAGATGATGCTCTAAGAGAGGTTTGAGCTATGAGAGTAGTGACGACATCCTTCAATTTTCATTCTTTTCTAGTTTTAATCTTTGCATGATTAACCATAAGTTGAGATGAATGTTTTTGATAACCATACAATCTATAACATAATGGTTTCATGTTACCATAATTCCCATAATGATGACATTTCCAAGATTAGTGCTTGGTTATGATTTGAGTTTCCTAATTCCTGGCATGATGATGTAACATTTGGTCCGACATTTTTCTGTTATCCTTCACTCCAGCAGAAACAAATTTCATCACGGAGTTCTTTTTATTTTTCAAAGTCTGATAATTGAACCCTATACTAGTTGACCTTCTACCTCTTTCCAGATATTGATGTATATAATCCAACAAGTTAGATCCATTGTTCAACAACCTTATGGACTTGGTCATATTTTAAAGTTTTGATGTTAACAAGGTCACTTCATCTTGTATGTCAAAGATATCAGCTAGGCAATCCTCCTTTTCAACATGCAACTAAGTGATGATCTCCTCCTATTTTTCTCCTAGCTGACATAATTCTTCCCTCTTGATGCAAAATTCTTTGTAAGTAGAATTCAATTCATCATAAGACATTTCTTCAACATAGAAGTCTTCATCAGAATCCCACCTTCCAGTCAAGGAAGTTATAAGTTTAGCATATTCACTCTCAGGTTCACTTTTAGAGATATCATTATCTGACCAAGAGATAGACAACCCCTTGTGTTGCTTCTTAATTTATGTAGGAAGTTCTGTTATAATATGTCCAAAGCCTTCACATTTAAAACATTGAATACCCCTATCTTGATTTGACTTCTCTTAGTTCTAGTTTTTCTCTAAAAATCATAGTTCTTGATGATGTCAAATGAGATGTTCTTGACATTTAGTATTGCCCTTCTGTCCATTCTCTTTAGTAATTTATTGAATTTCCTCCCAAGTAACATAATAGAATCTGACATTCCTTCCTTAGTATCCAGGTCACATTTGTTAGAACAAGATTTATGTCTACATTATAATCTCGACATTTTGATGACAACAACACATATTTGATGAGAAATAATTTTGGTTCTAATAAGTTTCGTGAGTGTGCAGATATGAAATTCTAATTGATTCAGGACTGTTGTCTGAAGAATATGAAACACGCCAAGCACATTAGAAAGACTGTTCACATCCGTTTCTGAAGAAACATCAACATTTCTGAAGAATGTTGAATGTTTGCCAGAAAGAGGATCATGTGTGTACTTCTCAATAATTTGTTGTTTCAGAAGTCATAGGATATCAAGAAGAAAGTTTTTGATAAGTTGTTGCTTCAAGATCAGAAATCAAGAGTGTGTACGAAAAGAGCTTCAAACGTAAAGGTCAGAAGACAAGACCAGTTCATCAGAAAAGGTGCTGCTTATAATTCTAAAGACGAAGTCAAGATTCTGAACTCATATAGATAAAGCTTCAACTTCAAAATATTAGGAGTCAATATTTTTGAACCAGAAGAGTTTTTGCTCGTATTTCTGAAGACAAAGTCAAGATTCTGAAGACTCGGAGAGTTCATGGAATACACACTTCTATTCAACATCAAAACTAATCCATTATAAGGATAAAATAAAGAAAGGTCTTCTGGACTCATTTCTAATCAACATCACAAAGTCCATCAGAAGACAAGATTAAAGGATGATATATGTCATACCCCAAATTTGCTTTACTGGTTAATGGCAAATTCCTTGTGGTTGACCATATTGCTATTAATCTTGGTGTTGTTACAATTATTTATAGTTTATTTAAGGAGTGTGAATTATTACAATAGGGGTGCTTATATTACTTTTTTACTTATCGGGCTCATTACCCAAATAAATCTAAAATCCCATTAGAACTTTGTTATAGTCCATAAACTTTTTTATTAAAAAAATTAGCATAAAAAATCATTTATTTTTGAGTTTTTTATATTCATATATCTATTTTATTTTTACAGGGTTAAATAATCTAAATATGATATATATATATATATATATATATATATATATATATATATATATATATATATATATATATATATATATATATATATATATATATATATATATATATATATATATATATATATATATATATATATATATATATATATATATATATATATATATATATATATATATATATATATATATATATTGGATGTTGATCCAAAATTCTATTTATTTAATTACTTACATGTTGACCCGGGGTCAACACTTTTTGTTTTTCAAATATTTATTTTTATTATTTATTTTATTATAATATTTGTTTTAGATCTTTGACTTAGTCAAAATTAGGTTTTTACCCTAATTCACCAGAAGTTGCGTTCGTTCATATCTTTTCCCTAAGACAAACCAAAAGCCCAAAATTTTATTGTTTGCATCAAATCAAATCAAATCTAAGCTAAGATTGAGAAGGATTGAATTTATAGATAAATCGAATGAATCTACATAAGATTCTAGTCCAAATACATCAGTTACACAAACCCTAAATCTAATAGAATCTCTAAGATTACAACAATTTGAATCAAATCTTCCAAATTTACAATCAAAATCAATTACAATCTCAATCATGTTTCAATCTAAATCAAAACTGCTAATCAACATAACTAGTTCCCTAATTTGTTCTATTCCCAAACCTATAAATAGAGGCTTAAACTAATGGATTAAGGACACGAAAAACCCTTTGAGAACTTGTGATTGCTGCTGCAAGTCCCTAAACCCTCTAGTAAAGCTCATCATCCACGGGGAATTAGGGTTCATCATTAGAACCCTAATTTCTTTGAGCTAGACTCCCTCCAATTCTGGTACCTGCGAAGAAGAAGAGAAGGAGATTAGAGGTGAGATTGGAGAAAACAGATGAGGAATTATACTAAAAGAATCATTGCACAAACGTTAACTCTAAATTTCACTTAGCTTAGCGTAACTCTAAATTTCACTTCTGGTTCCTCCCTTTTTACTATTGAACTAAAAATACACCCCCCTTGCCAATTTATTTATTTATTTATTTATTTATTTATTTATTTATTTATTTATTTATTTATTTATTTAATTTAATTTGTTTATTCAATTTAATTTATTTAATTTATATATATAATTATTAATTGGATCATATCATTTCTTTATCATTTGCATTAAAATTATTTTTTATCATAAAAATCATTTTGATAAATAAATATTGGATTGTTATAAAAAATATTTAATATATTAATAAGAAAATAATTGTTTATTAATTATTTTCAAATACTAACCCTATTTTCTATCAATTCATAAAATATTTTTAACATGCATTCTAAGACAGCTAACCAATCAAATTTAACATCTTTTTACTAACTTAATTCAAATTCAACTTTATTTCAAAAAAGGATTCAGGATATATTTTCTATTAACTTTGAAATGTGTCTACGACTACGCTATTTTCAAACCCATACAAGGTTCAAGGATAATTCTAAAAAATTAACGAACTACGAATTGGACTCTGATTCTTCGCAAGGAGATACGTAGGCACGCAGTTAAAACCGAGGCAAGTCCTTCAACTAAAAAACTAAATTTATTTTCTCAAATATATAGAAACATTGATTATTAAATACCCATCTTACCCTTAAACCTAAAAGTGGAGCCCTTTGAGAACACGAGAGATGAATATGCCTAACACCTTCCCTTCATCTAATTGACTTACGAATTTAGAATCTATGTACAAATTAGGGTTGCCCATTATTTCCCAATCCTTAGGATAAAAATTAATGGTGGAAACTCTATTTTTTGCCGGTTACAAAAATATCCTTTCAAGCCAATCTACTCAAAAAAATTACTGTTGTGACAATTTCTAAAGAAACATCAATAGTTCTAAGGAATATTGAATGTTCATCAGAAATGGAATCCAAATTGTTTTCAGAAAAGCGTCGCTTTCAATCAGAAATCAAATACGCTTCAAAAGAGAGAGAATGAATTCATGATCGGACAAGATATAGCTAACAAAGTTGTTTCTTTCAGTTCAATCCAAAGATCAAAATTCAAGAGATCAGAAAGAAGGAAATAAATGTTAAAATCATATGTATTTATATAAGCTTCTACTTCAGAAATCATACATCAGATATGCAGCTCAGAAAAAATGATTATAAATAATCAAGGGTCAATTCAATAAGTCAAGATCAGAAAAGCTTTCACTCTAAAAGAAGATATTATTCATCAGAAAATTTGTTGCTCATATATCTCAAGATAATATTCAACTATTTGAAAGACTCTGACTCTACAACAATGAAGCATCTTCTGGATCACTTTCATTATCATATCAGAATCAATCCAGTTAGAAGAAAAGAAGACAAAGACAAGATTAAGAGATATCTTCTAAGCTGACTACTTCAAGCCAGAAGTAAATCATCAAAAGATAAGGTTTTAAGAAACTTAGCCACGAAGAATATAGTACAGTCAATATGTTTAAAATTCTACTACATGTTTACGTATTATACTATGTTTTCTCCCACGATGAAATTCTACTGTTACTGTAGCTGGCAAGTGAAAGTGACATCTTCGTACTACCAACGGTCTTATTCTGAATTTCTATATAAAGGAACCTCATCAGCATTTGAAGATTGGCGAACTTTCAACTATTATCAAGCTTGAATCAAATTGCTGAAATACTGTGAAACATCATGAGAAAGGAGAATTACTATTCATATATATCCATAAATATTCTTCTAGAGAAATATTAAGAACACAAGAGTTGTTTCTCTTTATTGTGTTAAGATATTAGGGATTAAACACAAAGAGGTTTTGCTCATTATTTGTGTTTTATCTTAGAGTTCTCAATACAAAGAGTTGTTTCTCATTATTTGTATTAGAGACTTTGTTCTTCATTGTTGTGTTAATCTTCTTTTTAGAAGAAAACATTTCAAACATGGTTGATTGTAATTCTATTTAGAATATATAATTTCCTCAAGTGACTAGGTTGTTAGTCTGAGACTTGAGAGTGCTAAGGTGTCAGTTTGGACTCTTAGACGGTTGTGGTTAGTTACCGGTGCGTAGCCTGTGCATTTGCAATCTGTTAAGATTAGTGGATTAAGTCCTTGTTGAAGGTGAAATCACTTGAGGACGGCGGAAAAGAGTAACCTTGTTGAAGGTGAACCTGGACAAACCAAAGAGTCATTTTTAGTCTTTCTTTAGTTATATGCTTTCTAGTTAGTTTGTGAAATATTTTAAAAGTAAATGCTTATTAGAAAACCCAATTCAAACCTCCCTTTCTTTTGTTGTTCTCACCCTTCAATTGGTATCAGGAGCTCTGACTCTTCGTTGATTTGTAAATCAAACACTTAACCATGTAGAGAGTTGAGAAAAACTTTCTACGGTTGCGCCTGTAAACAACAATGAAAGAGATAACTATATTTCCAAGCCTCCTATTTTTTATGGTGAAAATTTTGAGTATTGGAAAGACATACTAGAGATTTTATTTCTGGGTTATGATGCAGATCTTTGGGATTTGATTACAGACGGTTATAGATAACTTATATCTGAAGAAGGTAATCTTATTCCCATGAGTAAAATGAGTGATGATCAGAAACAACAAAGAAAGAATAACTATAAAGAGAAAACCATTCTTCTCAGTTCTATCTCATATAATGAATATGAGAAAATCACAACTGAGAAACAACTAAGGATATTTTTTATTCATTGAGAATGACTCATGAAGGAAATGCTCAAGTAAAGGAAACTAAAGCGTTAACTTTAATTCAGAAATATTAAGCATTCAAGATGGAAGAATATGAAATTGTTGAGACCTTGTTTATAAGGCTTAAAACCTTAGTAGTAGGACTCAATATTCTGGACAAAGGGTATACAACAGCGGACTATGTTAAGAAGATCGTCAGAAGTCTTCCAAAGAAGTGGAGACCTATGGTAACAACTTTGAAACTTTCTAAAGACCTAAACAAAATCAGCCTTGAAGAGTTGATTAACACTCTAAGAAGTCACGAAATAGAGTTGGAGGAAGATGAACCTCAGAAAAAGGCTAAGTATATCGCTCTAAGGTCTAAATCAGAAAATGAGATCAAGACAGGAAGACTCAAAGCTCTCAAATCTGAAGAGGAAGAAGACTCGGAAAATGAAGATTCTGATGATAATGATGATGATAAATTATCGTTACTTTATAGAAAAGGGAAACAACTCTGGAAAAGACAAAACAATTCTAGAAGATTCAGAAGAGATCATTTAGACTCTTTCTTAAAGGTAAATAGAGGATTCATATGCTACGAATATAAAGAACCAAGACATTACAAATATGACTATCCAAACTAAAGAAAGAAGACTCCATAAATGAAGGTTCATAGAATAACAACTTCAAAGGCAAAAAGAAATGCCTCAGGGAAACATGTGATCATTCAGAAGCATCAGGATCAGATTCTGATGAAGAGCATGCCAACATAGCATTCACATCTATCATCTCAGAAGAAATCTCATTAGATACAGAGTCAAACTCTGAAGAGGTGTTTTCTGAAATCCCTCGTACTGATTTAGAAGTAGCTCTATCTAACATTCTGAGTAAGTACCAAGAACTTAAACAGAAATTCAAGAACTTGACAAAAGTTCATGAACATGTTATTAGAGAATATGGTAGGTTTGAAAAAGAAGTTTTTGAATAAAAGCAAAAGAATTATGTTTTAGAAAAAGAAAACACTTTTCTAGATTAAAACTGTTTGAAACTTGAATAAAATATTTCTAAAGCCCCACCATATTCCGAAACTATCTTGTACAAATATGACGAGGAATTTCAAAAGTTCTTGAACAAAAGCCTGGACAGAAGCAAGATGGCTTCCATGATCTATGGCATTAGTCAGAAGGGAAGAAGAGAAGTAAGCAATGGTTATGATAATGATCATAAAGGTAATAAACCTAATTCTCCATTTTCCTATCACTATTCATCAACACAAACACAAAAATTTACTACTACTTGAAAACAAAAATTCATCAAGAACTTTGGTAAAACTAACCCAAAAGGACCCAAAGGAATGTGGGTACCAAAAGTTAAAATAGTATATGTTGCGGATCTGTTAAATATAAGTGTGAAGACACCAGTCATGGTACCTGGACTTTTGATGTTGACAACTCATAATGGAAAGAAAGTTTATATTCCAAAGTCTAAAACTTGAAGAAATCAAAGTTGTGGGTCTCAAAGAAAGTCATTAGAAGCAATGTAGATTGAATAAACAACACATCTATCCATAAGCATTCATTATCCTTCATAAAATTAAAAAGGGTAAATATGTCATAAGTTTCGTATCTGCTTAAAAAGATCATTAATTGTTGTCACATCAAAAGATATGACTATGACACGTTGAAATACACCTGTCATGTTATAACGATTTAGTGTCTCATTGAGCAGTGGAACAGTTAAGAATAGTTTATTAGAGTCATTATTGCTATCCCCTAGTGCTTCTTATTAATTTTAAAAGTTTTATTAAATTACCCACTTCTTTCACTCTCACACACTTTTCACTCACCACTCACAGTTTAGTGTTATCTCTCATCTGAAAACCCTAGAACCCCTTATTTCACCAAAAGCTACTTATCCATGGATGCACAACAATTATAACTATACAAATTCTTGATCAACCTGTACATGTTCATATGGAAACTCCATAAAATTAGTTAGAAGTCATCCCTGAACTTCTTGTGGACTTTTCAAACTTAAAAGAGACTGACGTGGATTTAACTAAAGAACTCAACTTTCAAGAATGAGATAACTACTTCAAGCGTCTTCATGGTCCTATATACAAAAAATTAGTGAAATATTTTTGGAGATTTTCCATTGCCGATGAAAAACACATTGTCTCTCTTGTTCTTTGTGAAAAAATTATTATCAATGTTAAATTAATTGTTACCTTACCATGGATGGATAAATCAAGAGGAAAATTGGTTTATAGAGCAGACTTCAAATAAATATTATTACACAATGTGATAGAACCAACTATCTTTACCAAAGGCAAACACGAGACTACAAAAGATAAATCCTCAAAGATAATGGAACTTAACAAGAATCTTCATGTATGGTTCAAGATCATCTAAGGACTCATACATCACAGACCGTAACTGACTCAAATGTTGATAAGAAGTATATCATTTACTATCTAATGAAGAAATAAAAGATACATCTACCCTCTCCACTCTTTAATCATCTGAGGGATACTATTATTGAGACAAGAAATGATGGATCCAGAAAGTGTAAAAAGAGTTACATCCCACTGGGGAGATCTATATCAGACGTTCTAACTGAAAGTGGGATTATAGATTATTTGATTGAAATGAAAAGGATGAAGGATATTACTGCAAAAAATGAAAAACAATTCAATGGCAACAATCTCAAGAGTATGAGGATTTATGAAAATATGATTGTGACCGGTGGAAATAGAACTGACTGTTTTTTAAGCTGGTTCGCGAAATGTCGCGGTAAGCAAGAGTCGCCACCGTCTTTTATGTTCTCCAACATGGAAAGGACAAAAGCACAGCAAAATTCCTTATTCGAGAATGTTTCTCGGTTCGGGAGGTAGATTTATAGAAAGGGAAGGTGTTAGCACCCTTTCTATCCGTGGTTATCCACGGGCTCTTAGGTACTTGCTCTTATGTTTTCAAAATTTGTTTGCTTTTCAAGTGTGTGTGGGTTTTGAAAAAAAAAAGTTTCGTTTGAAAATTTTCTAAGTAACTCTTGTATCTGTCCTCAAGAGTGTATGAAAAATTTATTTGAAAACTTTTTGAAAGTGTTTGTGTGAAAAGTTGTTTTGTTTGTTTTGAAAGAGAGCAAGTACCCAGGAGAATCTACCTACTCTAAGGAATTAGGCTGTGTAAGAGTCCTTTAGATAGTTCTATCCCAACATTGAGAGGTAGGTAGCACCATCGTTGGAGGTATTCGGGTCAATTCGATTATAGGGACAGTGTGGTCACTGAAGCAATGGTAGGACATCTTAGAAGTAACCCTAATGTCCTAGATCCTTTTTTTATCCGAGGCAACCGTTTTGAGGCAACTGGATCTTTAGACAAAGGGCGACCTCTAAGACACCCTATACTTAATGACCACGTTTGAGGCAACCAGTGAGGCGTACCCTAGAAGTGGCATGTGCTTTGTGTGTTGTTTTTCAGTTAATGTTTTTGTACATGTTATTTGTGAGCTACGGATTGATTTTATTTTTCATACATTCTTTCATGCTTTGTGTGATCGGTGGATCTGGAACTGACTGTTTAACGCTGGTTCGCGAAATGTCGCGGTAAGCAAGAGTCGCCACCGTCTTTTATTTTCTCCAAATGGAAAGGACAAAAGCACAAAAAAATTCCTTATAGAGATTGCTCTCGGTTCGGGAGGTAGATTTATAGAAAGGGAAGGTGTTAGCACCCTTTCTATCCATGGTTATCCATGGGCTCTTAGATACTTGCTCACTTGTGTTTTCAAAAATGGTTTGTTTGCTTTTCAACTGTGGGTTTTAAAAAGTTTCTTTGAAAATTCCAGTTCGACTCTTGTATCAGTCCTCAAGAGTGTTTGAAAAAATGCTTTCGAAAGCTTTTTGAAAATGTGTCGGTGTGAAAAGTATTTTTGGATTTGTTTTGAAATTAGAGAAAGTATCTACGAGAACCTACCTACCCTAAGGAATTCGTCTGTGTAAATATCCTTTAAAGTAGTGCCATCCCACCATTGAGAGGTAGGTAGCACCACCGTTGGAGGTGTTCGGGTCAATTCGAGGTTCGGGACGTGGTGATCACCAGAGCAATGGGAAGACACCTTAGAAGCTACCCTCATGCCAGGTTCCCGGATCATGAGGACTTACTAAGACATCCTCTACTCGACGATCACCTTTCGAGGCAAGGCAACAGTGAGGCGTACCCTAGGGGTGGTGTGTGTGATTCGTGTCGTTTTCATTTGCATTTATCTTGTCATGTTATTGGCGTTCTACGTATTGCTTTTATTTAGACATTCATTCTTGCATGCTTTGTTTAACAGTTAAGATATTTGCGGGAAAGTAAATTCTAAGCTATTACAAATGGCGCGGGTCCACATCGCCAAAATTAACCAGGACCCGATTTGACAGAAAATAAATAAGCAAAGCAAATAAAGAATTAAAAGCGCAAGAAGTAATTTACATGGCTTCGGGAGAGAGACATAAGTATTTACGAGAAATAAAATAAATGCGAATTAATGAGAATTAAACGGAACGAGGGCGTTGGACCCTTTTGCAAAATTAAATGAATGAGGAATTAATTAAAATTAAAAGAAAGCAAGAATTTGTTTTTTTGGTATTTTTATGTATTTTAGGATTTAATAGAAAAAGAGAATTAATTAAAATTAAAATGAGATGCAAACCCTAATTCTAGTCATTTTTACTTTATTAAGAAATATTGAAGTTTTTAACCTAAATTAAACCTAATTTTATTTTCATGCAATTTAATTATAAAAAGTAAAATATTTAATTATTTAATATGTGAAAGAAAAATAAAAAGGGATGAAAAATTTACAATTAAACCTATTTCTGCATTTTTTAGATTTTTTGTTAAAAGTATTAAAATTATAACTTAAATTAAAACTAAATAATTACATGCAAATTTATTTATGAAAATATTAGAAATAAAAATATTTATTATATTTTTCATCTTTTCTGATTTTTTGTGCATTTTTTATATTTACGAAAATAATTAATTTAATTAATAAAGCAATAATTTAAAAGAAAGTATAAATAAAAAATAATAAAAGAGAAAGAAAATAAATTGGCAAACCTAGGGGGTTCAGACCCCAATATGGAGGTTTGGCCTTAGTAATTCAGGCCCATTAATCTGGGTCCATTTGACTTTTCCAATTAGCGTGCTGGCACATTGACTCACGTGTATGGTGTTCCTCCAATCTACGCCTTTGAATTCCTGAAGCTGAACGCGTGGCATGCTGGATTTGGACGTGTACCATGGTATTCAACGTTGGCGCTGCATGTGAATATGAAGTGAAAAATAATATTGAGAGTGTGAAGACCTGGGGCTCGAACCCAGGTCATGTGCTTTGCCACCACTATCACTTGCCAGCTGAACCAAATTCGCGTTGTTAATATATAATAACAAGCAAATAATATAAAAGAAAGTTGGTTAATGGCTTGGAAACGCGCGCGAAGATTTGAACGCTCCACTCACAGGCAGCCACATAATCATCTTCCTCGTTTGGTTTTATTTTCCTGAAACGAAAACACATTAGCAACGGTTTTCATGGCGTTTTCTTAGGCCAGCTATTAAAAAATAGCGATTAGCCCTCAGACACTCATAAATTGAGCGCGAGGGTTGGTTCTTGTTCGTCCAAACGCGTTGATTTGAATGATGGTGGTCATAAGTCTCAATTTTTCCTTGGGTGAAAAGCCCCAATTTGGAATCCTGTGAACCCTAGAAATTAACCATGGTGAAATCGTACACAATGCATAATAATTCAATCAAAACATTGGGTTAGCTTCAGAACAAAGTAATTAACATGAATCAAACTTTAAAATTCTTAAAGAATGCATGGAATGAGATGCACGACTCTGAAATTTCTCATGCACAGGTCCGGTTCAATATACCAATTCTTTAAGCTTTGAGGAATGATATTGATTGGAACACGTTCAGTAATCTTCAAGGAAGCTAATGGAATAGTTTTTGTGCCTTGAATCGCCCTGGAAGTGAACTTTCAGTTTTGAGTTTCTTGACAAATTTTCCAAGTTTGATAATGGCTTTTCTGAGCAGTTGCGCCTGTATGATCATTAGGGTTTCATTCTAGCTTATGTAGTGAGTCCATTAGGTTAACAAATTTGATCAGAATCTCTTGTATTCATGAATTTGAAGATTTGATTTTCCATCATTATTTTTCCAATCTTTCCATGTGCTTTTTGATACCAATCAACTCCAATCTCTCCAAATCTTTCTATATTGGGATATGCACGAATTATTGAGAACAAAACATGTACAAAAAGATTTGTTAGGTTAAGTTAAATATTTTTCACATATTTAATTGATTTAAGTGAATTATTATAAATAAAAATTCAAATAAATAAATAAAAAATGAAAAAAATACTTCCCTTTGGGCCAAGTGGTCGTGCACATGCTTGGAATGATGAATTGTGGAAGAAAAAGGGGCCCATTAGCAATTTTAGGTCATTTGAATCAATGTTGACTTTTCAAAATATCCAAAAATTTCCCAACTTCTACAAGGCATAACTTGCTCAATTTTTAAGATTTTCTCATGTTCTTGGACATTTTGTAAAGGTATTTGAGTCCTCTAACCAATGCCTTTGGTCCCATGTAATTTTTATTTACCAATCTCAAGTTATGTCCTTTGACTTAAAGTCCCTTTTTGTTGACTTTTGAAAATGACCTATAATGTTGAAATTGATAGCTTTTTGTGAGAGCATTTCTTGGACTTGAAGTATGAAGATGAGTTGTAGGAAATGTCTTTCTCTTCAAAATGAGCTTTGGATGGAATTTTTCTGATAATCCATGTGAAAGTTATGCCCTGGTCAATTTCAGTTGACTTTTTCAACTGTCCAAATAAGGAAACTTTTGCATCTTGATGATTTCTGAGCCAAACTTTGAGAATCATGATCAAGCATTGATCAAATGATGTTTGTGGCTTCAAAATGATATGTTGACCAAAAATTTGAACTTTTGACTGTCAAATGACCATTTTGCCCCTGCAGTTGACTGTAGTGCAATTAGGGTTTTTGACTGTGCAATTTTGAGCTGAATGTCTTGCAACTTGGTATGAGGATGCTTGACCATATTTGTAGGCATATGAGACTTTATTGGACTTTTGGAAACTTCATTTTCTTGATCAGAACAAAAACCCTAATCTTGACTGTATATGAGATCTTTGCACTGTGCAACCCCTTGAGAGATTTTGAACCTTGATCTTGGCAAATCTTGAAGAATATGGGAGGGAAAATTTTGGGGTACAACAATTGCCCCTGTTCAATCTTCTTAGACCTGAGGATGCAGATTGGCTGACGCGCCTTTCGTAATCCGAAGGTGGAAGATGATTGAACACTAGAGTGCCCAGAAATTTGCGCTCACATAGTAGCCGTGTGGTGATGGGAATGGGCTTATAGATGCCATTTAGAGATTGATGAAACAGAATGATGGGCTTATAGATGCCATCTGGATGTTGATCGCGTAAGAGATTCCTTAGCGAGAACCTGCATACCTGCAAAAGAAAAATGAGTACCTGACACGTTGCAGGAGCTGATTTTCAGATGCTTTGTATAGATATGTCCTGACTGGTTACAGGAGCTGAGTCTGGAGCTTCTCAAGATGATGAATGAACCAGGGATGGTTACTACCTTAGCATGAATGGTAAGAGAACCTTGGGTGATTTTAACTTCAACAACGCTCGTTGAGAAAATCATGGTGGGAATTACCATCTTCGCAGGATCGGGAAGAGAACCAAAAGGAAATTATAATCTGAAAGGGAATTACCTCACTCACTGTCGGAGAGGGAACTCTAGGAAATTATAATCTGGAAAGGAATTATCACCTCACTCACCGTCGGAGAGGGAACTATCTGAAAAGGGATCATCACCTCACTCACCGTCGGAGAGGGAACCATCTGAAAAGGAATTATCACCTCACTCACCGTCGGAGAGGGAACCATAGGGAATTATAATCTGAAAGAAAGACCTACAATGGAAATCTCATGCACCGTCGGAGAGAGAACCAATAGGAAATTATAATCTCAAAGAAAAACCTAAAAATGGAAATCTCATGCACCGTCGGAGAGAGAACCAATAGGAAAATATAATCTCAAAGGGAAACCTAAAATGGAAATCTCATGCACCGTCGGAGAGAGAACCAATAGGAAAATATAATCTTAAAGAAAAACCTAAAATGGAAATCTCATGCACCGTCGGAGAGAGATCCAATAGGACATTATAATCTCAAAGAAAAACCTAAAATGGAAATCTCATGCACCGTCGGAGAGAGATCCAATAGGACATTATAATCTCAAAGAAAAAACCTAAAATGGAAATCTCATGCACCGTCGGAGAGAGAACCAATAGGACATTTATAATCTCAAAGAAAAACCTAAAATGGAAATCTCATGCACCGTCGGAGAGAGAACCAATAGGACATTTATAATCTCAAAGAAAAACCTAAAATGGAAATCTCATGCACCGTCGGAGAGAGATCCAATAGGACATTATAATCTTAAAGAAAAACCTAAAATGGAAATCTCATGCACCGTCGGAGAGAGAACCAATAGGACAATATAACCTTAAAGAAAAACCTAAAATGGAAATCTTATGCACCGTCGGAGAGAGAACCAATAGGACAATATAATCTCAAAGAAAAACCTAAAATGGAAATCTCATGCACCGTCGGAGAGAGAACCAATAGGAAAATATACTCTCAAAGAAAAACCTAAAATGGAAATCTCATGCACCGTCGGAGAGAGAACCAATAGGACAATTATAATCTCAAAGAAAAACCTAAAATGGAAATCTCATGCACCGTCGGAGAGAGAACCAATAGGAAAATATACTCTCAAAGAAAAACCTAAAATGGAAATCTCGTGCACCGTCGGAGAGAGAACCAATAGGACAATTATAATCTCAAAGAAAAACCTAAAATGGAAATCTCATGCACCGTCGGAGAGAGAACCAATAGGAAAATATAACCTGGGATAACTTCTACTGAGTCTTTATCAGAAAAATCTGTTGGGGAGTTGATTTAGCTGGACTAGAGAAGGCCTGGGACTGGATAAGAAATCTTTGGAGTCGATTAACCGAACCGGTCTAGGTCTTGAAATATGATTGAGAATTTCAACTGCATCTTTCCTGAAAGGTAAAGGTCAGTCATATGCAATGCATGATATGGATCAAGCAATGATGTTCTCAACATAAATGAGATTTGTATGATATAATGCGTCTATGCATGCTATAATGATGTATGTGATGTTTATGTATGTGTTTTTCGTCTAGGAAAGTAAATCCTTGACGGGTGCCGGGAAGTCACATCCTGGGCTGATATTGAAGGACAGATTTTGCTTCCGCTGGGGATGATAGTTGCAAGATTACCGGTAGGAGAAGATGACTCCATTGCGGAATAAACTGGGCAAATGGAAGATTCTGCGGGGAGAAAAGAAACTCTAGCGACTATGCTGGGGAGCAATACTCTGTGGGAAGAGGGATGCCTTGCTGAGTGTTGATAATAATTTGCTGGGGATACCCTTGTTGTTAGAAATGTTGATGGACTTCGCTGGGATAAGAAGACTTCGTCGAGGACGCTCTTTCCGTGGCTTTTGGCTGAGGATAACCCAGTTATATCCTGTTAAGGAAATAACTCTTTGAATAAAGTCGGGAGACGCGTTCGTGCTATGCGAGGGATAAGCTTCCAGCATCTACTGGGGATAAGCTTACTTCTTGGGAGAAATGGATTCCAACTTTCCTGGGGAACGAGATTGGACTCCCTTGGGGAAGTATTGAACTGCATCGGGGAAGTGACTCCTTTGAATGTTGATATACCGCCGGGGAACAAAATTTTTTTTAGACCAAGACTGCCGGGGATGCTCGTTATGGATATGCATGCTGCTGGGGAAGTATTGAGATCTACGAGAGGATACTCAATTTCCTTGAGATTTGATAACTCTGCTTGGAGAAGAGTGTACTGGCTGCTGACTCTCTGGGGAATTAATATGTACTGGTCATATTCTTTAGCTGAACCTACCTTGGTACCTTGGAGGATAGAACAATTGGATTGTTTAGACAACTCTTTTATTGCCCCTGTTTCTAGTGTCACATGCAATTAATTCCTTTGTTTCGTATGCAAATATTTATGAGTTAGCAAATTATTGTCAATGCATATATCACAAATTGAACCTTGGACGTTCTTCGCAAAACAAAACAGAAAAAGAAAAACACTGGGCACGTTTAACTGAAAATATATTTGTATTGATTTTGAATGGCCTGTGAATAGGCGTTTTGTGTACAAGAGGCTGACGTCTTAGTAAGAGGAACGCCGCCGAACAAGAGAGTTTATACAAATTTTGTACAAAAGAAAATAAAACAGCTGTGTGAAATGAATGATCCCACTGGGTTTCAACTCTGTTATTGCCTTTATAACTCCGAGCGTCTCATCACTTGATGACCTTGGTTGAAGGTGAAGCTGACTGATCGATGCCGTCTGAACTTGATGTAGATACCGGATTCTGGATGCAAAGTGATCAATGAGACATAGTATTACGCTTTATCCCTAATTTTTGCCTGGACCGCCCTTTCGGGTTTTCGGTCCACCGGGATACCTATTTTTGCCCAAGCCGCCTTTTCAGGTTTTCGACTTGCCGGGTGTACAGATTTTTTTCATTTCATCCCTTCATTTTGCCCGAACCCTTTTGGTTCGACGGGAAGCCCTAATTTTTGCCTAGGCATGTCAGCCTAGCGGGTCTTTTTTCATGCGTAGTATTTTTTTACTATGTCTGCATTGGCGGGGTGAGGAAGGTCGTCACCATCCATGTTGGTTAAAATCATGGCTCCTCTTGAGAACACATGCTTAACCACAAATGGCCCTTCGTATGTAGGAGTCCATTTGCCCCTTGGATCACTCTGAGGAAGGATGATTCGCTTGATTACCAAATCTCCAACTTGATATTCCTGTGGTCTGACCTTTTTGTTAAATGCCGTGATCATCCGTTTCTGATACGTCTGACCATGACAGATAGCAGCGAGTCTCTTTTCATCAATGAGGTTGAGCTGATCAAGTCGTGTCTGGATCCAATCATCCTCGTTCAGGTTTGCATCCTTCATTATCCGGAGAGAGGGTATTTGTACTTCAATCGGTAAGACTGCCTCCATACCATAAACCAGAGAGAAAGGAGTTGCCCCGGTTGACGTCCTAGCTGAGGTACGGTATCCATGTAGAGCGAATGGTAACATCTCGTGCCAATCCTTATAAGTCACTGTCATCTTCTGCACGATTTTCTTAATGTTCTTATTTGCTGCTTCTACAGCCCCATTCATCTTCGGTCTGTAAGGAGAAGAATTGTGGTGCTGTATCTTGAACTGTTCGCAGAGCTCAGCGATCATCTTGTTGTTCAGATTGGTACCGTTGTCTGTAATAATCCGCTGAGGGATGCCGTACCGACAGATCAGGTTGTGCCGAATGAACCGTGCCACAACAGTCTTGGTTACCGTAGCATAGGATGATGCCTCAACCCACTTCGTAAAATAATCAATCGCCACTAGGATGAAGCGATGCCCATTAGATGCCGTAGGTTTAATCTCACCAATCATGTTTATGCCCCACATTGCAAACGGCCAAGGCGCGGTCAGGACGTTTAGGGGAACCGGAGGAACATGCACCTTGTCTGCATAGATCTGGCACTTATGGCATGTCCTGGAATGTTGGTAGCAGTCAGCTTCCATGGTGGACCAGTAATATCCTGCCCGTAGGATTTTCTTAGCCATTGTGTGTCCACTGGAATGCGTACCAAAGGTCCCTTCATGTAGCTCTTCCATGATCCTTTCTGCTTCAGTCTTATCCACACAACGCAGTAAGGTTGAATCATGGTTTCGCTTGTACAAGATGCCGTTGCTAAGGAAGAACTTTGCCGGAAACCTTCTTAGGAACTTCTTATCATTGACAGAGGCACCTTCAGGGTATTCCTGAGCTTCTAGGTATCTCCTCACCTCATGGTACCAAGGCTTCTCGGTCACCAATTCAGTCTCGAGATCGCAACAGTACGCCGGCTCGTCCAGTTTCCAGATGATGATCCGGGGAGCCTCATTATCCCATTTAACCTTGAACATTGAAGACATTGTAGCTAACGCGTCCGCCAGCTGATTCTCTTCTCTCGGAAAGTGCTCGAAGGTTATCTCTGTGAAGTGGGGGATCAAGGTCAACACACATTCTCTGTAAGGAATCAGGTTTGGATGTTTCGTATCCCACTCTCCTTTGATCTGATTGATCACAAGAGCGGAATCTCCGAAGACACTCAGAAACTTGATCCTTAGGTCGATCGCAGCTTGAAGACCCATGATGCACGCCTCATACTCCGCCATATTGTTGGTACAGTTGAAACATAGCCGGGCAGTGAGTGGAGTATGAGTACCTTGTGGAGATATGATTATGGCGCCGATACCGTTACCCAAAGCATTGGAGGCTCCGTCAAAGTGCATAGACCATCGGGATCCTGGTTCAGGTCCTTCATCCGGTCCAGGTACTTCACAATCAGTCACAATCATGATGCTTTCGTCTGGAAACTCGAAGTTCATTGATTGATAATCATCTACGGCCTGATGTGCCAAGTGGTCTGCCAATACACTTCCCTTGATGGCTTTCTGGGTTGTGTACTGAATGTCGTATTCCGTCAAGATCATTTGCCATCTTGCAATTCTCCCAGACAGAGCAGGATTTTCGAATATGTACTTTATAGGATCCATTTTTGAGATCAACAAGGTAGTGTGAGTCAGCATATACTGTCTCAGCCGGCGAGCAGCCCATACCAAAGCGCAGCAAGTTTTCTCAAGCAGTGAGTATCGGGTCTCACAGTCGGTAAACTTTTTGCTAAGGTAATAAATGGCATGCTCTTTTCAGCCAGACTCGTCATGCTGCCCCAGCACACACCCCATTGAGTTGTCGAGTACTGTCAGGTATAGTATCAGAGGTCTCCCTTCAACCGGTGGCATAAGGATAGGTGGTTCTTGGAGATACTCTTTGATTTTGTCAAAAGCAGCCTGACATTCATCGTTCCAACGTACTACCTGATCTTTCTTCAGCAGCTTGAAGATTGGCTCACAAGTAGCAGTCAGATGTGAGATGAAGCGAGCAATGTAATTCAGGCGTCCTAAAAAGCCTCTGACTTCCTTCTCTGTCCTGGGAACTGGCATCTCTTGAATAGCTTTGACCTTAGCAGGGTCCACTTGTATTCCTTTGTCACTGACCATGAAGCCTAGCAATTTTCCCGATCTTACCCCGAAGGTGCACTTGTTCGGGTTCAACCTCAGCTTGTACAGTTTCAACCGGTCAAACAACTTCTGCAGATGATCTAGGTGTTCTTCCTCAGTCTGGGACCTTGCGATCATGTCGTCAACATACACCTCTATCTCATGATGGATCATGTCATGAAATAAGGCAACCATGGCACGTTGGTAGGTTGCCCCAGCGTTCTTTAATCCAAATGGCATGACCTTGTAACAGAAGGTGCCCCACTGAGTAACAAATGTAGTCTTTTCCATGTCTTCAGGTGCCATTTTGATCTGATTGTAACCCGAAAAGCCATCCATGAAAGAGAACACTTTATGCTGAGCTGTATTATCAACAAGGACATCAATGTGAGGTAAAGGGAAGTCATCTTTGGGGCTGGCCCTGTTCAGATCCCTGTAGTCGACACACATTCTGACCTTACCGTCTTTCTTAGGTACCGGCACCACATTAGCAACCCGCTGAGGGTAAGAAGTCACTGCAAGGAACCCAGCATCAAACTGTTTCATGACCTCGGCTTTAATCTTTTCAGACATCTCTGGGCGCATCCGACGGACCTTTTGCTTAACTGGAGGGCAGTCTTCCTTAGTTGGCAAGTGATGGACCATGATATCGGTATCCAATCCGGGCATGTCTTCGTAGGACCAGGCAAAGATCTCCATATAATCATGTAACATCTTGGTTAACCGTTGCTTCACGCTGAGCTCTAGGTTAGCACCAATCTTTACCTCTTTCCTGTCTGTCTCTGTACCCAGGTTTATGGTTTCCACTGGCTCTTCATGGGGTTGAATTGCCTTCTCTTCCTGAAGCAACAGTCTTGCAAGTTCGCCAGGCACTTCGCAATCATCTTCACCTTCGTCTTCGGCTAAGTTGATCGGATTTTTGAAGTTATAACTGGCAGTAGCAGAGTCGTTACCAGTAAGATCCAGAGTGGATTGAAACCTGTATGAGTGAGTGTGTGTGTAAATACAGCTGTTTTGAAATATATGTAAAGGAAAGAAAGACAGAAAAGGAGCACAATATTTGCAATGCGAAAATACGTCCAAGATTTTCATTCATGATATATGAAATGACAATTTATATGCCCTCACAAATGAAACCACGGTGCCTCGGGTAAGACACCAGGTTGTAGAGTTTATTTATTGTTTATTACAAAATAACGAAACAAAGAAATTTATTACTGCGTCACAAAGGTAACAGGAGTATGGTCCTTAGCAATCCAATTGTTCAACCCGCCTTCAGCCGTTGGATAGATCCAGCTGTTGAATTCAGCTTCGTCCACTTCGTTGTCTTCCCCAACAGCATTTACTCCTGGATTTGT
Organism: Vicia faba; assembly: GCA_948472305.1. NCBI lineage: Eukaryota > Viridiplantae > Streptophyta > Magnoliopsida > Fabales > Fabaceae > Vicia > Vicia faba. The sequence continues at coordinate 1,222,220,168 of OX451735.1, forward strand.
AATGATCACAGGAGGTCTTCCGATCTTTGCTTTCCTCATAGCTTTCTGCCCCTCTGTAGTAAAACCCAGCCCAAATTTATCAGTCTTCTGAGTAAAGTCTGGAAGTCTGCCCCAGTTGGCACTTTCACCCTTCTGAACCACAGCCCGGGCGTCCTTTAGGGAAGCCATCTTCAAAGGAACACTTTCTTCCATTGCTGTTTCTGATGCTGCTGTAATTGGAAGCACCTCCTCGAAATGCTGAAAGGGGGTTTCAATAAACTCCCCATCCATCTCAATGTATCTGAAGGAGTTCAAGTGGCTCACCATATATTCCTCCTCTCTCTGCACAGTGACGATCTTCCCTCTGACGGGGTACTTCAGCTTCTGGTGCAAGGTAGAGGTCACTGCCCCAGCCTTATGTATCCAAGGTCGACCCAATAGACAAGAGTAAGAGGGACGGATATCCATCACATAAAATGCAGAGTCAAACACCTGAGAGCCCACACGAATCGGAATGTCAACCTCTCCATGAACCATCCTCTTTGAACCATCAAAGGCCCTGACAATGATATTGCTGGGTTTTAATTCCAGGCCTTCACAGTCTAAACGGTCCAAAGCCTTCTTGGGCAGCACATTCAAAGAAGAACCAGTGTCCACCAACACATGTGCCAAGGTAGTGCCCCTGCATTCAATAGAGACATGCAGAGCATCATTATGGTCTCTTCCCTTTGCGGTCAAGTCAGCATCTGAGAAACCCAAGCCATTGTCTGCCGTCAGATTTGCTACGCAATCAGTGAACTGGACTGCAGAGGTTTCATGTGGCACATGGGCCGTCTTGAGGAATGAGATTAGGGCCTTAGCATGGGCCTCGGAGCACATCAATAAAGAGAGCATGGAGATTTTGGAGGGCGTGTGCCCCAGCTGTTCCACAACATTAAAGTCACTCTTCTTTATAATTTTCAGAATCTCCTCCATCTCTTGTTGGGAGGCCTCAGCAGTTATAGGTACAGGTGCCTCCATCTGGGCAGGCTCAACTTCAACTCCTTTGCCCCGAGCATTGGATGACTCGGCAGCAGGAGAAACAATTGGATCAGCAGCAGGAACAGGTACACTCGCAAGGGTTATGAGAAGTGGTCTTCGGGCAGCAGGCGGTGCAATGTCAGGCGAGAAGATCCTGCTACTGCGGGTAACCTTGGCTGGGCCAGTGATGTCACAGATGCTGGCACCAGCGTTGAATTCTTGTTTAATCCCATTCACATACACATCCGCCCCATAATGCCAGGGGACAGCTTTATCAGATACATAGGGCAAAGGCCTCGGAACAGTGATAATAACAGGTGCCACTGTCATGATTTGAATGGGCTTCTTCAGGAGAGCCGGGATTGGATTATTGAAGATAGTCACCACAGAAACTTCCTCCACCGGAACCAACTGAACAACAGACTTCTTAAACAGAATTTCCTTGCTATCCATTAGGTTTTGGATGCCTAATTTCAGCAAGGGACAACCAGATAGCGACACAGCACAGAACAGGCAACCCTCACTGCAACCCGGAAATAAACTGGCCAGCAGCAGGTTCTTCTTGACAGTCTTTAGAGGAGTGGCTAGATCATCCACATAAACAGCATAAACATCTTCGTCAACAGCATTTACCCCATGCTGAGGCATAGGAGCAGTAACTACGTTTGGCCTCTCAGGCGCTTCGAACTGTATCTCCTTTGCGTCGATAAGGTCTTGCACCTTACTCCTTAGTGCCCAACAGTCATCAGTAGAGTGCCCCGGGCTATCTGAATGGTAAGCACAACGAGCATTCGGGTTGTACTTGGGCGATGCAGTATTTGGAAACTTTGGCGCCTCTCGGACAGTCACTAAATTGGTTGAGAGCAACTGTGGCAAGATCTGCGACAAGGTCATGCTTAACCGGGTAAACTCTCTCCGGGGTCTTTCAACCTTTTGAGGATTAGTTGGCCGGGGAGCGGCATCAGGCTTAGCAATCATTACCGCACTGATAGATTGGCGGCGCTCAGGTCTCTTTGATTTCCTGGAACCGTACACGACACTAGCCTCCTTCTTGAAGGGTTTCTTCTCAGAACTAGATGATGCCCCCTTCGGAATCTTTCCAGACTTTAGCCCAGCCTCAATTCTCTCTCCAGTCAAAATTAAATCAGTGAACCCTGCAGACGAATTCCCAATGAGATGGTTGAAAAATGGCCCAGATAGGGTCCCCAAGAACATGTCTACCAACTCCCGATCAGTCAATGGTGGCTGCACCCTGCCAGCCAGGTCTCTCCACTTCTGAGCGTACTCCTTAAAACCTTCGCTTGCACCTAACGGCATACCCTGGAGTTGGGTACGTGTAGGGGCAAGGTCGGCATTATATTGATACTGCTTATAGAAAGCAGTAGCCAACTCCTCCCAGTTACGAACCTTGGTCCCCTCCAGCTGATAGAACCATTCGAGATGAGTCCCTGAAAGACTCTCCTGGAAGAAGTGGATCCACAAATTCTTATCCGCAGAGTACGGTTGAATTTTCCGAACATAGGACCTTAGATGCAGCTTGGGACAAGACGCCCCATCATACTTAGAGAAGGATGGTGCTTTGAACTTGTGAGGGATGATCACACCAGTTGACAAACCCAGATCTCCGAAATTCAGCCCAGGTACCTGTTGAACCTCCATAGCTTTCAACCTATCCTCCAGTTGTTTGTATCTGTCTTCTGCAGGAGGGTACTGCTCTTCATCAAAATCAGTCTCGTTGTCGGAGACTACTGGACTAGGAACCCTTGCTTCTGCCTGAGGACTACTCTTGCCAACAGAAGAACCAGCCTCTTCCTGCTGCAGAGTATTGCCAAACCTTCGGCCCGAGTTGAACAGAACAGTTCTCTTCTTCTTCTTCTCCTTCTTCAGGAGCATAGCCTTTAACTCTTCTTGGCCTTGAGCCAAACCCTTGATTAATTCCTGAAACTGCGCATTCTGCGCCTGAAGAGCCTTGATGGAAGTCTCAGTTGATGACGAATCAGGATTCATAATGCTGAAATAAACAGCGAAGAACTGTAAGCAACCTGAAAAGAGGGAAAAACCTGCTATGCACATGATGAATGAGATGTGTTTATGCAATGCATTCAAGGGTTCGAAAGTTCAAATTTTTTGTAGACAAAAAGGAACACACGTTATCATTAAGGAAATCATTGTTTAATACATTAAGGCCTCATGGGCAAAAGTACAAAAATCAAATCAATCCCAAAATACACTGCGCATCCTCTTTGGAGCTATGTAAGTGTTGAGATTCCTCTCCTCATGCAACAGGCGGGTGAGCTCCAAGACCTTCTTTTCACTGGCATGTAGACTAGTCTCAAGAGAATTCCTTTCCTCCTTAAGCTGGATCCAGCTCTTCTGCATCTCTTCCCAGGATGTGGGCATATCAGGGTGCTGAATAGTGCAGGACACTTCTCCTTCCAAGACTGGTTCTTTGATCACAGGGAGCATATGGGGATAAGGCATCACTAACTTCTGGGAGCGGGCGCGTACCCACTTGAGATAAGGCTCCAAAGGGATGGAGTTCCTGTGCCCCAGTGTCTTGCTGTCTATCCTACTTGGCATCCTCCAAGCTCTGATAAATCTCTGGCGAAGTCCTTGAGTATCGTTGTCGAAGTCAAAAACTATGTCAGGAATTAACATGTCATGAGGACCATCCCTCCGAGCATAACCAAACTGTCTCCAAGCCAGGCATGGGCTGTAAGTAATACCTCCTCTAATTCCAAGTAAAGGAACATTAGGGTACTCCCCACAACGATCAATGATAGTGACTTCTTCTCTGGACCTAGGGCACCAATGTATATCTGCATGTGTAAGAGTCATCAACCGTTGTGACCATCTCAAACCCCGCTCATTCTTCAAAACTGATTGTGGAAGGTGCGAAATAAACCACCTTCCCAGGAGAGGAGTGCAACACATAAGGACACCTCTTTTTCTCATGGTTCGAGTGTAACATGAGTGAAGGATGTCCCCCAGCAACGTAGGTATAGGATTCCTGGACATAAAGATCTGGACAGCACTGATATCTATAAGCTGATCTGGATTAGGGAACAACACCAAACCATAGACGAGGAGGGCCACAACTTCTTCAAAAGCTTGCAAGTCAAGGGAGTTCCAACATTCAAGGGCCTTTTCAAACAGAAACCTGGCTAAGAACCCTTTGATACCACTTCTAACTTCCCAATGTCCTTTGAGGTCAGATGACTGCAGGTGCAAGGCTTTAGCAATCTCTTCAAGCTTAGGTTCCTTTTCTGTACCGTTGAAGGGTAGCTGATCAAGGATAGGGATCTTCAGGAGCCGGGAGAACTCCTCCAATGTAGGTACCAACTGATAGTCCAAGAAGGTGAAACAGTGATGCAGAGGGTCAAAGAACTGGAACAGGACCTTTATCATATCTTCCTCAATGTTGGTGTTGACCAAGCTGATGAGGCTTCCATGTCTTTCACTGAATGAAGAGTTCTCGGGAATCCTGGATATAAGCTCCTTAAGCTGAGGAGGGATCCTTACAAGACTGATTTGAATTGTCTTTCTACGAACAGTTTCCATGTCCTACAAAACAAGAACAAAGATGAAAATTCGAACCCCTGAAATGGTTAGTCAATGCATATGATGCTGGATGATGTCATGATGCTATGATTAAACACACCACAGATATTTACAAAGACAAACATGTAAGGCACACAAGGCACACAAGACAAGCCCTTAAGGTTTAAGGCCAGCATGGGGTCTGGGTAGTACCCTCTTGAAGTTGGTGGGTTCAACCTGTCCTAATCAAAGTAACCGGGTTCTAAGGTTCCCAATATCACGGGATTGCTTTCATTGTTCATCGTTTCGATTTAGCCACTGAACTGGCGACCGAAATATTCCAGGAAAGCAACCCTCAATTGAGCGTAGTATCGAGTATCAACCAACCTCGGACTGCACCAAAGTCAGTTATCTCACTACCCTAAAGAGGCCAAGATAGTTCAATTAAGGTTCCTAAGGTCTGTTGATGCTTCATGACACCACGCGGAGGCCCCGTACTCTCCTTGACTGAACTCAAGGGTTACCGGTACACACCAAAGTGCCACATCAACGTAGCAGACTGTTTCAACCATGTCGGTATACCCCACACAGTTCCCTCACAGCCTTGTTGCTACTTTCTAAGAAGGTATCCCCCAGATCCGGGTTAGGATATATAAAACTCCCGAGACAGTCCCACAATAATAAAGCAAGCAAGGAAAGCAATTGAAAACACAGTTATGAACTAACCCTAAGGTACACCTCACTTTAAGTATAATCCCCAGCAGAGTCGCCAGTTCTGTGATCGGTGGATCTGGAACTGACTGTTTAACGCTGGTTCGCGAAATGTCGCGGTAAGCAAGAGTCGCCACCATCTTTTATTTTCTCCAAATGGAAAGGACAAAAGCACAGAAAAATTCCTTATAGAGATTGCTCTCGGTTCGGGAGGTAGATTTATAGAAAGGGAAGGTGTTAGCACCCTTTCTATCCATGGTTATCCATGGGCTCTTAGATACTTGCTCACTTGTGTTTTCAAAAATGGTTTGTTTGCTTTTCAACTATGGGTTTTAAAAAGTTTCTTTGAAAATTCCAGTTCGACTCTTGTATCAGTCCTCAAGAGTGTTTGAAAAAATGCTTTCGAAAGCTTTTTGAAAATGTGTCGGTGTGAAAAGTATTTTTGGATTTGTTTTGAAATTAGAGCAAGTATCTACGAGAACCTACCTACCCTAAGGAATTCGTCTGTGTAAATGTCCTTTAAAGTAGTGCCATCCCACCATTGAGAGGTAGGTAGCACCACCGTTGGAGGTGTTCGGGTCAATTCGAGGTTCGGGACGTGGTGATCACCAGAGCAATGGGAAGACACCTTAGAAGCTACCCTCATGCCAGGTTCCCGGATCATGAGGACTTACTAAGACATCCTCTACTCGACGATCACCTTTCGAGGCAAGGCAACAGTGAGGCGTACCCTAGGGGTGGTGTGTGCGATTCGTGTCGTTTTCATTTCCATTTATCTTGTCATGTTATTGACGTTCTACGTATTTCTTTATTTAGACATTCATTCTTGCATGCTTTGTTTAACAGTTAAGATATTTGCGGGAAAGTAAATTCTAAGCTATTACAAATGGCGCGGGTCCACATCGCCAAAATTAACCAGGACCCGATTTGACAGAAAATAAATAAGCAAAGCAAATAAAGAATTAAAAGCGCGAGAAGTAATTTACATGGCTTCGGGAGAGAGACATAAGTATTTACGAGAAATAAAATAAATGCGAATTAATGAGAATTAAACGGAACGAGGGCGTTGGACCCTTTTGCAAAATTAAATGAATGAGGAATTAATTAAAATTAAAAGAAAGCAAGAATTTGTTTTTTTGGTATTTTTATGTATTTTAGGATTTAATAGAAAAAGAGAATTAATTAAAATTAAAATGAGATGCAAACCCTAATTCTAGTCATTTTTACTTTATTAAGAAATATTGAAGTTTTTAACCTAAATTAAACCTAATTTTATTTTCATGCAATTTAATTATAAAAAGTAAAATATTTAATTATTTAATATGTGAAAGAAAAATAAAAAGGGATGAAAAATTTACAATTAAACCTATTTCTGCATTTTTTAGATTTTTTGTTAAAAGTATTAAAATTATAACTTAAATTAAAACTAAATAATTACATGCAAATTTATTTATGAAAATATTAGAAATAAAAATATTTATTATATTTTTCATCTTTTCTGATTTTTTGTGCATTTTTTATATTTATGAAAATAATTAATTTAATTAATAAAGCAATAATTTAAAAGAAAGTATAAATAAAAAATAATAAAAGAGAAAGAAAATAAATTGGCAAACCTAGGGGGTTCAGACCCCAATATGGAGGTTTGGCCTTAGTAATTCAGGCCCATTAATCTGGGTCCATTTGACTTTTCCAATTAGCGTGCTGGCACATTGACTCACGTGTATGGTGTTCCTCCAATCTACGCCTTTGAATTCCTGAAGCTGAACGCGTGGCATGCTGGATTTGGACGTGTACCATGGTATTCAACGTTGGCGCTGCATGTGAATATGAAGTGAAAAATAATATTGAGAGTGTGAAGACCTGGGGCTCGAACCCAGGTCATGTGCTTTGCCACCACTATCACTTGCTAGCTGAACCAAATTCGCGTTGTTAATATATAATAACAAGCAAATAATATAAAAGAAAGTTGGTTAATGGCTTGGAAACGCGCGCGAAGATTTGAACGCTCCACTCACAGGCAGCCACATAATCATCTTCCTCGTTTGGTTTTATTTTCCTGAAACGAAAACACATTAGCAACGGTTTTCATGGCGTTTTCTTAGGCCAGCTATTAAAAAATAGCGATTAGCCCTCAGACACTCATAAATTGAGCGCGAGGGTTGGTTCTTGTTCGTCCAAACGCGTTGATTTGAATGATGGTGGTCATAAGTCTCAATTTTTCCTTGGGTGAAAAGCCCCAATTTGGAATCCTGTGAACCCTAGAAATTAACCATGGTGAAATCGTACACAATGCATAATAATTCAATCAAAACATTGGGTTAGCTTCAGAACAAAGTAATTAACATGAATCAAACTTTAAAATTCTCAAAGAATGCATGGAATGAGATGCACGACTCTGAAATTTCTCATGCACAGGTCCGGTTCAATATACCAATTCTTTAAGCTTTGAGGAATGATATTGATTGGAACACGTTCAGTAATCTTCAAGGAAGCTAATGGAATAGTTTTTGTGCCTTGAATCGCCCTGGAAGTGAACTTTCAGTTTTGAGTTTCTTGACAAATTTTCCAAGTTTGATAATGGCTTTTCTGAGCAGCTGCGCCTGTATGATCATTAGGGTTTCATTCTAGCTTATGTAGTGAGTCCATTAGGTTAACAAATTTGATCAGAATCTCTTGTATTCATGAATTTGAAGATTTGATTTTCCATCATTATTTTTCCAATCTTTCCATGTGCTTTTTGATACCAATCAACTCCAATCTCTCCAAATCTTTCTATATTGGGATATGCACGAATTATTGAGAACAAAACATGTACAAAAAGATTTGTTAAGTTAAGTTAAATATTTTTCACATATTTAATTGATTTAAGTGAATTATTATAAATAAAAATTCAAATAAATAAATAAAAAATGAAAAAAATACTTCCCTTTGGGCCAAGTGGTCGTGCACATGCTTGGAATGATGAATTGTGGAAGAAAAAGGGGCCCATTAGCAATTTTAGGTCATTTGAATCAATGTTGACTTTTCAAAATATCCAAAAATTTCCCAACTTCTACAAGGCATAACTTGCTCAATTTTTAAGCTTTTCTCATGTTCTGGGACATTTTGGAAAGGTCTTTGAGTCCTCTAACCAATGCCTTTGGTCCAATGTCATTTTGATTTACCAATCTCAAGTTATGTCCTTTGACTTAAAGTCCCTTTTTGTTGACTTTTGAAAATGACCTATAATGTTGAAATTGATAGCTTTTTGTGAGAGCATTTCTTGGACTTGAAGTATGAAGATGAGTTGTAGGAAATGTCTTTCTCTTCAAAATGAGCTTTGGATGGAATTTTTCTGATAATCCATGTGAAAGTTATGCCCTGGTCAATTTCAGTTGACTTTTTCAGCTGTCCAAATAAGGAAACTTTTGCATCTTGATGATTTCTGAGCCAAACTTTGAGAATCATGATCAAGCATTGATCAAATGATGTTTGTGGCTTCAAAATGATATGTTGACCAAAAAATTGAACTTTTGACTGTCAAATGACCATTTTGCCCCTGCAGTTGACTGTAGTGCAATTAGGGTTTTTGACTGTGCAATTTTGAGCTGAATGTCTTGCAACTTGGTATGAGGATGCTTGACCATATTTGTAGGCATATGAGACTTGATTGGACTTTTGGAAACTTCATTTTCTTGATCAGAACAAAAACCCTAATCTTGACTGTATAGGAGATCTTTGCACTGTGCAACCCCTTGAGAGATTTTGAACCTTGATCTTGGCAAATCTTGAAGAATATGGGAGGGCAAATTTTGGGGTACAACACTTTGTTAACAGTTAGGAGTGCGGAAAATAAATTGCAGGAAGATAAATCTAGCTATTACAAGGCCCGGTCTATACATCGCCAAAAAACAAAAACCCATTTTGGTAAATAAAGTGCGAGAATTTAAAGGAAAACGGTAAAACCTAATTAACTATTACATATCCGGAAACAGTTACATAAATAATAAAAATAAGAATAATGCGCGAAAGAATTAAATTGGAACGTCCTTAGGGTGTTGACCCTTTTTTGAATAAGAATTGAATTTTTGTCTTTTTTGTAATTAATGGAATTAAAACTAATTATTTAATTTATTAAAAGAAAAATGTTTTTGTATTTTTATGTTTTTAATGAAATAAAATAAAAGGAATTAAAATTAAAAGTTAATAAAAACCTAATTCTAAATTTATTTTAGTTATTAAGAAAAATGTTAAAGTTTCCTAATTAAAACTAATTCAATTTATTAGTATTTATTTACAAAAAAAAGTATTTTTTGTGTTTTTATGTTTTTAATGAAAATAAAAATAAAAATAAAAATAAGAAATTTAAAGTTAAAAGATAAAAAACCTAAGTCTAATTCATTTTTATTTATTGGAAAAGGAAATTAAAATTACCTAATTAAACTAAATCAATTTATTAGTGTTTTATTTACAAAAATAATTAATAGTGAATAATAAAAAATATTTACATTTTTTAGTTTTTTTTTTGAATTTTTATGAAAAATATTAATTATGTTAATTTTGGTGGTAATAATAATAATTAAAAAAAACAATTAATAACTAAATTAGAAAATATAAAACAAAAAGAAAAAAGAGTGAACCAAGGGGGGTGTTGGACCCTTAAGGAGTTGAATCTGGAAATTTAGGCCCATTAACCAGCCAAGCCACGTTGACTTTCTTGCTTGCCTATGCACAAGGTTGACCAGGAGCATGGTGTGCGTCATCTTTAGGCCACTGGATAGACGCTTGAGGACACTTGGCGTCTGGATGAGGAAGGTATATGATGAACCTTCTTTTGGAACCTACACACAAGCATGTAAAGAAAAAAATGTATAGAAATTTTGGGGGACCTGGGAAGAACTTACAGCGCGGTATGATGGATCTTAGGACGTGGCAAGGGTTGCTTTAGCTTCAGGGGTTGGCAAAGAAGAGAGTCACGTTCTCCTTTTGGCCTGAAAATGCTTGCAATACTCCTTTTGATCTCACACTTTTTTTGACACTTTTTGGATTTTGCTCTGGCCATTTCGTGTAAAGTTCAGGTTGTGAATGAGGCTTTGTTACACTTGCATATATAGTAATGAATGAGAATAGGTCACATTATGAGCTAATGATCCCTTGCAATTAAGTTTTTGGATTCTTCATAACCACCATTAAAGAAACATTCCAAGTTTGTTCAAATTTTGAATTTTTATGCATAAAATGGCCCTAGCCCGAAATTGGTAGGTTGTTCATGACACATAAAAGTCATTCAAATCAAAAGATGTTATTTAATTAATTTTTTTGATTTTATTTGAATTTTATGGATTTAAAATGAATTAAATCAAATAAAATTAAATAAAAATAGAAAAATTAATGTTTAATCTTGAAATTGATCATGGGACACGTGGGTGACATGACAAGGCTGAATCAAGTGGAAAAAAGTGGGCCCTTTTGTCAAAAATTGAAGTTTCAAGGATAGTTGACTTTTGCCATTTCACAAAAATTTCCCAACTTCTCCAATGCATATCTTGCTCAATTTTGATCATATGAACATGTTCTTGGACATTTTGGAAAGGTCTTGAAGTCCTCTAACCAATGCCTTTGGTTCCATGTCATTTGAATTTACCAATCTCAAGTTATTGTCTTTGACTTAAAATGCCTTTTTGTTGACTTTTGAAAATGACCTATAATGTTGAAATTGGTAACTTTTTGTGAGAGCATTTCTTGGACTTGGAATGTGAAGATGAGTTGTAGGAAATGTCCTCCCCTTCAAAATGAGCATTGGATGGGATTTTTCTGATGAACCATGAAAAGGTTATGCCTTGGTCAAGTTACAGTTGACTTTTCAGCTGTCCAAAAATGGAAACTTTTGCATCTTGATGATTTTTGAGCCATGCTTGTGGAATCATGATCAAGACTTGATAAAATGATGATTGTGGCTTCAAAATAAGATGTTGACCAAATTTTTTGACTTTTGACTGCCAAATGACCATTTTGCCCCTGCAGTTGATTGTGAAGCAATTAGGGTTTTTGACTGTGCAACTTGACCTTGTGAGCCTTGCAACTTGGCATGTGGATGCTTGACAATGTATATAGGCATATGTGACTTGATTGAGCCCTTGAAAACCTCAACTTCCTTGCAAGAACCAAAACCCTAATTTGACTGGCTTAAGAAGGTGTTTGAACTGTGCAACCCTTGAGTAGACTTGAGCAAATTGAGATGATGCTTGTCAAAACTTTGAAGAATATGGGAGGGAAAATTTTAGGGTACAACAGTTGCCCCTTTTCAATCTTCTTAAACCTGAGGATGTAGATTGGCTTGCGTGTCTTTCGTGATCCGAAGGTGGAAGATGATTGAACACTAGAGTGCCCAGAAATTTGCACTCGCACAGTAGAGTATCAGCAGTGTGATGTCGGGAATGGGCTTACAGATGCCATTTGGAGAGATGATGGATAGGAGGATGGGCTTATAGATGCCATCTGGAAGTGTGGCAGAACCTTGTCGGGAATGGGCTTATAGATGCCATTTGGAGAGATGATGGATATGAGGATGGGCTTATAGATGCCATCGGGAAATATGACAGAACCTTGTCGGGAATGGGCTTATAGATGCCATTTGGAAGTGTAATGGATAGTTGAGAGGATGGGCTTATAGATGCCATCTGGAAGTGTGACAGAACCTTGTCGAGAATGGGCTTATAGATGCCATTTGGAACTGTAATGGATAGGAGAATGGGCTTATAGATGCCATCGGGGGTGGTCCATTGAACTGTAATTTTTGTAAGTTGAAAGAGGGAACCTGTGTAGGGTTGCCTGATGATGAGCTCGTGTAAAACTGCATCTTTGGAGGAAGGAAACCTGTGTAGGGTTTACTGAAAATGAGTCCGTATAAAACTACGTCTGGAGTTTGAGAAGGGAACCTGTGTGGGGTTACCTTGATGATGAGCCCGTGTAAAACTGCATCCTGGAAGAAGTAAAACCTGGGTAGGGTTTCGGATGACGAGTCCGTGTAAAACTGCATCTTTGGGAAGAGAGAACCTGTGTAGGGTTTCTTTGACGACGAGCCCGTGTAAAACTACGTCTGGAGAGAGAGAGCCTGTGTAGGGTTTCTTTGGGATAAGTTCGTGTAAAACTTCTGGAGGAACCGGGGTAAGGTTACTTCGGGATAAGTCCGTGTAAGACTTCTGGAGGAACCGGGGTAAGGTTACTTCGGGATAAGTCCGTGTAAGACTTCTGGAGGAACCGGGGTAAGGTTACTGCAGGATAAGTTCGTGTAAAACTTCTGGATGAACCGGGGTAAGGTCATCTTGAGATAAGTCCGTGTAAGACTTCTGGAGGAACTGGGGTAAGGTTACTGCAGGATAAGTTCGTGTAAAACTTCTGGATGAACCGGGGTAAGGTCATCTTGAGATAAGTCCGTGTAAGACTTCTGGAGGAACCGGGGTAAGGTTACTTTGGGATAAGTCCGTGTAAGACTTCTGGAGGAACCAGGGTAAGGTTACTTCGGGATAAGTCCGTGTAAGACTTATGGAGGAACCGGGGTAAGGTTACTGCAGGAGAAGTTCGTGTAAAACTTCTGGATGAACCGGGGTAAGGTCATCTTGAGATAAGTCCGTGTAAGACTTCTGGAGGAACCGGGGTAAGGTTACTGCAGGATAAGTTCGTGTAAAACTTCTGGATGAACTGGGGTAAGGTCATCTTGAGATAAGTCCGTGTAAGACTTCTGTAGGAACCGGGGTAAGGTTACTTAGGGATAAGTCCGTGTAAGACTTCTGGAGGAACCAAGGTAAGGTTACTGCAGGATAAGTTCGTGTAAAACTTCTGGATGAACCGGGGTAAGGTCATCTTGAGATAAGTCCGTGTAAGACTTCTGGAGGAACCGGGGTAAGGTTACTTCGGGATAAGTCCGTGTAAGACTTATGAAGGAACCGGGGTAAGGTTACTGCAGGATAAGTTCGTGTAAAACTTCTGGATGAACCGGGGTAAGGTCATCTTGAGATAAGCCCGTGTAAGACTTCTGGAGGAATCGGGGTAAGGTTACTGCAGGATAAGTTCGTGTAAAACTTCTGGATGAACCGGGGTAAGGTCATCTTGAGATAAGTTTGTGTAAGAGTTCTGGAGGAACCAGGGTAAGGTTACTTCGGGATAAGTCCGTGTAAGACTTCTGGAGGAACCGGGGTAAGGTTACTGCAGGATAAGTTCGTGTAAAACTTCTGGATGAACCGGGGTATGGTCATCTTGAGATAAGTCCGTGTAAGACTTCTGGAGGAACCGGGGTAAGGTTACTGCAGGATAAGTTCGTGTAAAACTTCTGGATGAACCGGGGTAAGGTCATCTTGAGATAAGTCCGTGTAAGACTTCTGGAGGAACCGGGGTAAGGTTACTTTGGGATAAGTCCATGTAAGACTTCTGGAGGAACCGGGGTTAGGTTACTGAAGGATAAGTTCGTGTAAAACTTCTGGATGAACCGGGGTAAGGTCATCTTGAGATAAGTCCGTGTAAGACTTCTGGAGGAACCGGGGTAAGGTTACTGCAGGATAAGTTCGTGTAAAACTTCTTCTGAAAGAAAAGGAACCGGTGTAGGGTTGCCTGAGGATGATCAAGTAGATAATTGTCCTGTTTGGTTTCAGATATTAACCCATGATCAGTCGTCCACAGAATTTTCCTGGCTTGTTACCAATGTTGATCTGGAACTGTAGAGGTAGATGGTAATCATGTTTTGATTGACCTTTTCCTGAAAAGGCAAAAAGTTAGCTGTATGCAGTGTCATGATGCATGAACTGCATGATATTAAGATGTTCTTAAGAATAAATGAGATTTGTGTGTTATGATGCGTATGCATGCTATAATGTATGAAGATGTGATGTTTATGAATGTATTCTCGTATGGGAAAATAAATCCTTGACGAATGCCGGGAGTTTGTTGAATCCTGGGTTGATGTTGAAGAGTAGAGTTCTTCGTTTCCGCTGGGGATGATGGTTGCAAGAATAAACCGGTAGGAGAGGATGACCCCGTTGGGGAATAAACTTGAAGAAGATATTACTCTGTGGGGAATTACTCTGTGGGAAGAGATACTTCGTTGAGGTTTTGATGATAACTCCGTTGGGGATTTCGTTGATAAGCTCTGTTGGAAGATTTGATGAACTTCGCTGGGGATAGGAAGAGCTTCGCCGAGGACGATCTTTCCATGGTAATTAGCTGAGGATAACCCAGTTATAAGTTCTGGTGAGGAATAATCTTTGAATAAATCCGGGGAGATGCGTTCGTACTCTGCAGGGGATAAGCTTCCAGAATCTACTGGGGAGATTGATTCAACTCTCCTGGGGAAACTTTTGAGACTGTACTGGGGAAGTGGCTCCACTGGGGTGTCTGTATTCCACCGAGGAACAATCTTATATTAAGACTGCCGGGGATGCTTGCTTAGGAACATATGTATACTCCGATGGGGAATATTGAGATTTTCTGGGGATACCCAACTTCCTTAAGGCTGACAGTAGACTAACTCTGCTTGGGGAGAGCGTTGTTGATTTGTTGGAGATACTGTACCTTGTCAGGGCTGACGGGAGACTAACTCTGCTCGGGGGGGGGGGGGGGGGGGAGTATTGTTGAACCTTGTCTTACTCCCGGGGAGTGGAGGCCTCTTGGTTATGTTCTTCAGCCGAACCTACCTTGGTACTTTGGTTGACAGAGCCACTAGATCGCTTGGACAATTCATTATTGCCCCTGTTTTTGATGTGGGAGAAGAAGATACCTTGTGGAGGTGCTTGATAACTGCCGATTGACAAATCTTCTTCTGGTAGGCAAGTGACGAGATGACGGGACATAGTCGTACGCTTTTGATCCCTAACTTTTTCCTGGACCGCCCTTTCGGGTTTTCAGTCCATCGGGATACCCATTTTTGCCCAAGCCGCCTTTTCAGGTTTTCGACTTGCCGGGTGTACAGATTTTTATTTTCATCCCTTATTTTTTCCCGAACCCTTTTGGTTCGCCGGGAAGCCCTTATTTTTGCCTAGGTGTGTCAACCTAGCGGGTCTTTGATCGTGCGTAGTATTTTTTCGACTATGTTCGTGCTCTTAGGATGTAGGGAGGTGCCCCTGTCAGTAGTGTTGCGTTGCCCTACTACCAGAAGATCTTCGTTTGATCGTCCAATGCCCCAAGTGATTCCGAGGGAGGTTTTCCCCTGGCTATTTGGCATTTGAGAGATTCTCCGAATCTTGACTTAACTGCCCCAGATGACGGACAATGATCACGTCTGCCCCTTAGTTGGAAGTACTTTTGTTCACTAGATATTCTTCGTGCGAATTTCTTTGTTGTTCGAACAAAAAAGTCATATGCAAATAATGTTATATTAAAAATGCAAAGCTTATGTCTGTCTTGAAGTTTTTGAAAATGCATTTTTCATAAAAACAAGTGAATTTTTTTTGTAAACTGTGATGTCAACTCGTTATTTTACCGCAAGCCTTAAGGAGTCAGGATACCTTTCGTAATAGTATGCTTTCGAACTAACCCATGCCTCAGCTAGGACTTTTACGGGTTATAACGTGGCTTGGTTCACGGTTTAAGAAACAAAGGATAAGGCTCAAAATGTAATTGTACCCACCCGCTCTTCGTGATGTTCTTCAAACCTAAACTCAGCTAATCGTGCATTAGACCTTGTTTGAGTCTTTGTCCTGATATTCCAATGATGGTTCGGATATTGACAGTTTATTTTGAATAGGCAGTCATTTCCTTTTGTCGAGGGTTTGTTGGACCTCTCTCTTTTTGATTGTGTTATCCCTGCTTTTGCCTGAACTGTTTCTTTTAGGATTACAGTCAGCGGGATGCCCCAGTTTTTGTAAGTCTCCTTCATAGGTTTTGACTTATTGGGCTTTAGTTTTTTTTTTTTTGTAATGAATGCCTGTCTTTATGATTATTCAGAACCATCACTGTCTTTTGCTTTGTAAGGACTTCTTTCGTGCCATTCGTTGTGCACCTGGATCAACTGAGAAAACTACCCTGCCCCCAGGTTATGATTAAGGGTTTTAATTTTTGAAAAGAAAAACTCCTACTTCTTTGGCTCGAAGGGGTTGACGAGGGATTATCTTCCTTATTACTCCAGTGTTTAGGAATTGAAACAATGCATGTACCTCATCAGCGGGGTCTGTTCAAAAGCATACTGTAGATCGTGGTATCGTTTTCGTCATCCTCCCTCAAGAGGCTTAGAATTATTAATTGAGAGTTGACATCAAAAAATGAAAGCAGTTTGAATATAGCGAATGCGAATATATTGATTCAAAACAGACATATGCGATGCATTGATAACGTAAAAGAGTTTGACATGAACAAATGCTTGAACAATCAAAGAAAAATACAACTTGAACATTCGAATGAACAAAAGCTTCTTAGTTTGCACTAGTCATCTCAGATGGAAGATTCTCAGCAGAAGATTTTCATTTTGCCACCCGGCATGAACTCCAGCACCCTTCCGTCGATCAAGTCATGGATCTTATTCCTCAAGCTCCAACAGTCATCAGTGTCATGTCCAGGATTGTCAGAATGGTAGGCACACCTTTCATCAGGATTGTACTTCAGGGAGGTTATGTTGAGATTCTTAGGAGGATCTTTTAAAGCAACAGCTTGACCTCCAACAAGCGTCTCAGTATCAGTGACGATGGTATACCAGTCTCCGAGAAATGTCTTCCATACGTATTTCGCTTATGCCGATTACCCTGTTGACGCTGGTGAGGTTGATGCTGGGCTTGTGACCCTGAAGCAAACTGAGGAGCTTTTCCCTTGTCTTCTTGCACCACATGTGGTTGAATGATGGCTTGCTTTTCAACCTTAGATGTTTGCCCCAGTTGGTTATCCTGAAGCAGTTGGTTGACAAGAACCCCGAGCTCTCCTTGTCTATGAGATAAGTCTTGGATAAGAGCCATTTGCCCCAACGTCTGGGTTCTCATTACACCCACCTCAGCTTGCAGATGTTTCAGCCGTTCGTCCTTGTCGTATTCGGGACTCTTCCTGACCAAATTCCCCATGAGGAGTGTTCTCAGCTCTTCCTGCCCCTTGGATAGATTTAGGAGGATCTCCCCGAACCGAGTCTCTTGAGCATGAAGATCCTGGTTGTCTTGTTGGGAAGCCATTGCTGAAATAAATAGCAAAGAAGGTAAGTGACTTGTACAAAGGGTACCTAGGATATGTATGTATGCATGCAATGTTTTCAAGGATCTCGTGGGGTAAACAAGAAAAGTTGTTAGGATTTGAATTTCGTAGCTTGATTGAAGGAACTCCGTGTTGTTGAGAGTCCTTCTTCAAGAGTCAAGGCTCACCATCTAGTGAGTCATAGCCCCTAACTCAAGTTATCAACCTTGGCTAGGGGAAAATAAATCCCCTTTGCCCCTTGCTAGACATTTGATTCATCATGACCTGCATCACAAACCCTTGAGATCCTTGAAATGGATTAGTCCTTATGTAGGATGTATGCAATGGTATGATGGCATGATGTTATGTTATGCGTGGAGTGATGTAAGTAAACCCTGTTATAAGTCCTGATTAAGGACTGTAAACAAAACCTGCAAGGAACTCATGTTGTCAGATAACAAGAATGTGCAGGTAGTTCAGATTTGAAGGCACACAAGTCACACAGAGAACCCTTAGAGTTTAGGCCAGCATGAAGTTTGGGGTACTACCCTCTTGAAGTTGGTGGGCTCAAAAACCTGTCCTATCAAAAGTAACTGGGTTCTAAGAAGCTCAATATCATTGGGTTGTTTTCTGTGTTCATTGTTTTGATTTAGCCACTGAACTGGCGATCAAAATATTCCAAGAAAACAACCCTCAGTGAGTGTAGTATTGAGTATCAACCAACTTCGGACTGCACCAAAGTCAGTCATCTCACTACCCCTAAAGAGGCCAGGATGGTCAAGTAAGGTTCCTAAGGTCAGTTGATGCTTCATGACACCACGCGGCGGCCCCGTACTCTCCTTGACTTGACTCAAGGGTTATCGGTACTCACCAAAGTGCCACATCAACGTAGCAAACTGCTTCAACCGTGTCGGTATACCCCGCACAGTTCCCTCACAGTTTGTTGCTACTTTCTAAGAGGTATCCCTCAGATCCGGGTTAGGATCTATGAAACTCCCAAAACAGGCCCGCAATTTTAAAGCAAACAGATCAAGCAATTGAAAACATGATGATGAACTATTCCTAAGGTACACCTCACTTTATTAAATCCCCAGCAGAGTCGCCAGTTCTGTGACCGGTGGAAATAGAACTGACTGTTTTTAAGCTGGTTCGCGAAATGTCGCGGTAAGCAAGAGTCGCCACCGTCTTTTATGTTCTCCAAAATGGAAATGACAAAAGCACAACAAAATTCCTTATTCGAGAATATTTCTCGGTTCGGGAGGTAGATTTATAGAAAGGGAAGGTGTTAGCACCCTTTCTATCTGTGGTTATCCACGGGCTCTTAGGTACTTGCTCTTATGTTTTCAAAATTTGTTTGCTTTTCAAGTGTGTGTGGGTTTTGAAAAAAAAAAGTTTCGTTTGAAAATTTTCTAAGTAACTCTTGTATCTGTCCTCAAGAGTGTATGAAAAATTTGTTTGAAAACTTTTTGAAAGTGTTCGTGTGAAAAGTTGTTTTATTTGTTTTGAAAGAGAGAAAGTACCCAGGAGAATCTACCTACTCTAAGGAATTAGGCTGTGTAAGAGTCCTTTAGATAGTTCTATCCCACCATTGAGAGGTAGGTAGCACCATCGTTGGAGGTATTCGGGTCAATTCGATTATAGGGACAGTGTGGTCACCGAAGCAATGGTAGGACATCTTAGAAGTAACCCTAATGTCTTAGATCCTTTTTTTATCCAAGGAAACCGTTTTGAGGCAACTGGATCTTTAGACAAAGGGCGACCTCTAAGACACCCTATACTTAATGACCACGTTCGAGGCAACCAGTGAGGCGTACCCTAGAAGTGGCATGTGCTTTGTGTGTTGTTTTTCAGTTAATGTTTTTGTACATGTTATTTGTGAGCTACAGATTGATTTTATTTTTCATACATTCTTTCATGCTTTGTTAACAGTTAGGAGTGCGGAAAATAAATTGCGGGAAGATAAATCTAGCTATTACAAGGCGCGGGTCTATACATCGCCAAAAAACAAAAACCTGTTTTGGTAAATAAAGTGCAAGAATTTAAAGGAAAACGGTAAATCCTAATTAACTATTACATATCCGGAAACAGTTACATAAATAATAAAAATAAGAATAATGCGCGAAAGAATTAAATTGGAACGTCCTTAGGATGTTGACCCTTTTTTGAATAAGAATTGAATTTTTGTCTTTTTTGTAATTAACGGAATTAAAACTATTTATTTAATTTATTAAAAGAAAAATGTTTTTGTATTTTTATGTTTTTAATGAAATAAAATAAAAGGAATTAAAATTAAAAGTTAATAAAAACCTAATTCTAAATTTATTTTAGTTATTAAGAAAAAGGTTAAAGTTTCCTAATTAAAACTAATTCAATTTATTAGTATTTATTTACAAAAAAAAGTATTTTTTGTGTTTTTATTTTTTTAATGAAAATAAAAATAAAAATAAGAAATTTAAAGTTAAAAGAAAAAAAACCTAAGTCTAATTCATTTTTATTTATTGGAAAAGGAAATTAAAATTACCTAATTAAACTAAATCAATTTATTAGTGTTTTATTTACAAAAATAATTAATAGTGAATAATAAAAAATATTTACATTTTTTAGTTTTTTTTTTAATTTTTATGAAAAATATTAATTATGTTAATTTTGGTGGTAATAATAATAATTAAAAAAAACAATTAATAACTAAATTAGAAAATATAAAACAAAAAGAAAAAAGAGTGAACCAAGGGGGGTGTTGGACCCTTAAGGAGTTGAATCTGGAAATTTAGGCCCATTAACCAGCCAAGCCACGTTGACTTTCTTGCTTGCCTATGCACAAGGTTGACCAGGAGCATGGTGTGCGTCATCTTTAGGCCACTGGATGGACGCTTGAGGACACTTGGCGTCTGGATAAGGAAGGTATATGATGAACCTTCTTTTGGAACCTACACACAAGCATGTAAAGAAAAAATGTATAGAAATTTTGGGGGACCTGGGAAGAACTTACAGCGCGGTATGATGGATCTTAGGACGTGGCAAGGGTTGCTTTAGCTTCAGGGGATGGCAAAGAAGAGAGTCACGTTCTCCTTTTGGCCTGAAAATGCTTGCAATACTCCTTTTGATCTCACACTTTTTTTGACACTTTTTGGATTTTGCTCTGGCCATTTCGTGTAAAGTTCAGGTTGTGAATGAGGCTTTGTTACACTTGTATATATAGTAATGAATGAGAATAGGTCACATTTGAGCTAATGATCCCTTGCAATTAATTTTTTGGATTCTTCATAACCACCATTAAAGAAACATTCCAAGTTTGTTCAAATTTTGAATTTTTATGCATAAAATGGCCCTAGCACGAAATTGGTAGGTTGTTCATGACACATAAAAGTCATTCAAATCAAAAGATGTTATTTAATTAATTTTTTTGATTTTATTTGAATTTTATGGATTTAAAATGAATTAAATCAAATAAAATTAAATAAAAATAGAAAAATTAATGTTTAATCTTGAAATTGATCATGGGACACGTGGGCGACATGACAAGGCTGAATCAAGTGGAAAAAAGTGGGCCCTTTTGTCAAAAATTGAAGTTTCAAGGATAGTTGACTTTTGCCATTTCACAAAAATTTCCCAACTTCTCCAATGCATATCTTGCTCAATTTTGATCATATGAACATGTTCTTGGACATTTTGGAAAGGTCTTGAAGTCCTCTAACCAATTCCTTTGGTTCCATGTCATTTGAATTTACCAATCTCAAGTTATGGTCTTTGACTTAAAATGCCTTTTTGTTGACTTTTGAAAATGACCTATAATGTTGAAATTGGTAACTTTTTGTGAGAGCATTTCTTGGACTTGGAATGTGAAGATGAGTTGTAGGAAATGTCCTCCCCTTCAAAATGAGCATTGGATGGGATTTTTCTGATGAACCATGAAAAGGTTATGCCTTGGTCAAGTTACAGTTGACTTTTCAGCTGTCCAAAAATGGAAACTTTTGCATCTTGATGATTTTTGAGCCATGCTTGTGGAATCATGATCAAGACTTGATCAAATGATTATTGTGGCTTCAAAATAAGATGTTGACCAAAATTTTTGACTTTTGACTGCCAAATGACCATTTTGCCCCTGCAGTTGATTGTGAAGCAATTAGGGTTTTTGACTGTGCAACTTGACCTTGTGAGCCTTGCAACTTGGCATGTGGATGCTTGACAATGTATATAGGCATATGTGACTTAATTGAGCCCTTGAAAACCTCAACTTCCTTGCAAGAACCAAAACCCTAATTTGACTGGCTTAGGAGGGTGTTTGAACTGTGCAACCCTTGAGTAGACTTGAGCAAATTGAGATGATGCTTGTCAAAACTTTGAAGAATATGGGAGGGCAAATTTTGGGGTACAACAATGATCAAACCAAGAATAAATGTTGATCTACAAGGAATAATATATCATAGAACATCAGTTGATGATTATCCTTACTTCACTAAGTAAAAATCACCAAAAATTCTTGCAACATATGTTAAAATGCTTCAGGAGGAAGAATTTGATACTTCTGCTATCTCCTATGATTCTTTTCCAGTCAACCCTCCTCCATTGTGTAAAATAAATATCCACACTCTTGAGAAGAAGGAAGAAGCTCCAGGATAAGGCGAAAAGTTCTAAAGGAAGTTACAAGATCCTCAAAAGAAGCTGCATTTGCTTTTCAATCCAATTCATCCGTTCCCACTAGAAAATCCAACATATCTGAAGCACATCAAACATCTACCACTTCACAATCAGAAACCATTACCACCACAGTTCCCACCATGTCATTGTTTGAATTTTCATTTTCATCAAAAAAAAAATTAACCAATCAAGTTGAAAACACTTTAAACCTTACTACAACCACTTTACCTGTCTCCTTTTCTAAACACGTTTGTGAAGCTACTTCATCAGAAATTCAATTTGCTCCTGAAGTTTACACTCCAGAACCCGTAAATATTTATACTAGCATCCCTCTTCAGATAATTACATCAGAACCTTCAGATCCACCCTCACCAAACCTGAACTTTGATCTAAATCAGCCAAACATCGGCCATATTCTAAGCACAATCAAACTGATGAAGTTAACTCTAATGAAGAAACCACAATAGGTTTAAAAGATGGATATCAGTTGAATTCATCAGAATTCAAAATCTCTTAGGAGAAACTAGAGAGATATATGTTAAAGAAGCGAAGGAGAGATTTCTGGCTATAGCAGCTCAGAAGGCTGCAGAGGGAGAAGCTTTTAAGAAAGCGAAAGAAGATGCTAGAAAAGATGCACGAAAGGAACATGAAGAGTTAGAAGAACATTCTCCAAACAGTTCTAGTGTATTCACTCCTTTTATCAAAACACTTGAGGAAATGAAAAATGAACAATTGTTGACCAAGGAAACACTGCAAAAGCAGAAGGATATTAATAACTTTATCAAGGAAATGCTCTACAAGAATAAAAACCCTTCTACCTCTTAAGCACTCTAGGAATTATTTGTTTTTGAAATATGTTTATTGATACATTTCTATATCTCTAAATCTTATTGCTTACATTTATAAAAAATATATTACTTCCATTCGCTTTAACTCTTGAAGAAAGAATGTCTAATAAAGCAAACTATGATAAATTGCTTCAATTCGCTTTAAATCAGAATTCTAGGAAAAGATAACAATGCTCTTAAGCTCTAAAAGATCATAAGTTTATGATTCAAGGGGAGATTTTTTATCCCTGAGGGAGTTCTCTAAACTCTTATATTACTCTGTTTATGATTTAACCCTATAAAATTGTTACATCAAAATATATGGTTTTGTCATCATAAAAAAGGGGGAGATTGTCAGAACAAGATTTGTGTCTATAATATAAACTCGATGTTTATATGATAATAACACATGAATTTAATGAGAAACAATTTTGGTTATAATAAGTTTCTTGAGTGTGCAGATATGAAATTCCAATTGATCTAGGACTGTTTTATGGAGAATTAGAAACACGCCAAGCACATCAGAAAGATCGTTCACATCTATTTTTGAAGAAACATCTGTAGTTCTGAAGAATGTTGAATGTTTTCCAAAAAGAGGATCACGTGTGTACTTCTCAAGAAGTTGTTGCTTCAGAAGTCACAAGTAATCAAGAAGAAAGAGTTTCTGATAAGTTGTTGCTTGAAGATTATAAATTAAGAGTGTACAAGAAACGAGCTTCAAACACAAAGGTTAGAAGACAAAACTAGTTCATCAGAAAAGCTGTTGCTTATAACTTTAAAGTCAAAGTAAAGATTCTGAACACATATAGAGAAAGCTTGTACTTCAAAAGATAGAAGTCAAGATTTGTTCATCAGAAGAGTTACTGCTCATATTTCTGAAGACAAAGTCAAGATTTTGAAGACTCAGAGAGTTTATAGAATAAACACTTCTATTCAAAATCAGAATTAATCCATTAGAAGAAAGGATCAAAGAAAGAAAGATCTTTTGGACTCATTTCTAATCAACATCACAAATTCCATCAAAAGACAAGATCAAAGGATGATATCCTTTCAATCCAATCTACTCAATAAAATTACTATTGTGATCGTTTCTAAAGAAACATCAGTAGTTCTAAGGAATGTTAAATGTTCATTAGAAAGGGAATCAAAAGTGTTCTTAGAAAAGCGCCATTTTCAGATTAAAAATCAAATATGCTTCAAAAGAGAGAGAAAGAACTCATGATCAGACAACAAGATGTAGCTGACATAAGTTGTTGCTTTTAGCTTAATCCAAAGATCAGAATTCAAGAGATCAGAAAGAAGGAATTCAAAGTTAAAATAAAATGTACTGATATAAGATTTTACTTCAAAAATCAGACATCAGATATGCATCTCAGAAAATATAATTATAAATAATCAAGGATCAATTCAAGAAGTCAAGATCAGAAACTCTTTCACTCTCAAAGAATACATTGTTCATCAGATAAACTGTTGCTTTTATATCTGAAGACAATATTCAACTATCTAAAAGACTCTGACTCTACAACATTGAAGCATCTTCTGAATCACTTTCATTATCATATCAGAATCAATCCAACAAGAAGAAAAGAAGACAAAGACAAGATCAAGAAATTTCTTCCAAGATTACTACTTCAAGCCAGAAGTGAATCATCAAAAGATAAGGTCTTAAGAAACTTAGCCACGAAGAATATAGTATAGTCAATACATTTAAAATTCCACTACATGCTTATCTATTATACTATGTTGTCTCCCACGATGAAATGCTACCGTTACTGTAGTTGGCAAGTGAAAGAGACGTCTTCGTACTACCAACAATCTTATTCTCAAGGTCTATATAAAGGAACCTCATCAACATTTGAAGAGTGATGTACTATCAACTATTCTTAAGCTTGAATCAAATTGTTGAAATATTATGAAACATCAAGTAAAAAAAAAAGAATCATTATTCATATACATCCATAAATATTCTTCTAGAGAAATATCAAGAACACAAGAGTTTTTTTGTTCGTTATTGTGTTAAGATATTAGGGATTAAACACACAAATTTGTTTCTCATTATTTGTGTTTTAACTTAGTGTTCTCAATACAAAGAGTTCTTGCTCATTATTTGTATTAGAGACTTTTTTATTCATTGTTGTGTTAGACTTCTTTTTAGTAGAAAAACATTGCAAACACAGTTGATTGAAGTTATATTTAGAATTTATAATTTCCTTAATTGACTAGGTGGTTAGTCTGAGACTTAAGAGGGATAAGGTGCCAGTTTGGACTCTTAGAAGATTGTGGTTAGTCACCGGCGGGTAGCCCGAGAATTTGTAATCTATTGAGATTAGTGGATTAATTCCTTGTTGAAGGAGAAATCACATGAGGAGGATGGATATGAGTAACCTTCTTGAAGGTGAACCTAGATAAACCAAACAATCATTTTTAGTCTTTCTTTTGTTATATTCTTTCTAGTTAGTTTGCGAAAAAAATTTAAAATTAAAAGCTTATTATAAAGCCCAATTAAAACCTATATTTCTTGTGTTTTTCTCACCCTTCAACATTGACCTTCTTCTTCTTCAGTGTTGGAAACAAAAGTTATGCTCTTATTCTTCTTTTTCAGATTTGTCACTAATGGAAAATTCAAATATTTGATGTGACCAAACGAGTTCATTCACTCTCGTGTTGCTGATGTCTTGGGCTTCTTCTATGGCTGTCACATTCATGTCAAATCTCTTAGATAAAGACTTGAGAGTTTTTCTAACCAACTTTTCTTCTGATATCTTCTCTCCCAAGGCACTAGTAGAGTTGGAAATATCAACAATGATAATATGGAAGTCATGAATGGATTCATCATCCTTCTTCTTGAGATTCTCAACTTGAGTAATGATAAGTTGAAGTCTTGACATATTAAATTTTGAAGTACCCTCATGAGTGGTTCTGAGAATTTCCCATGCATTTTTAGCCACAATACATGTATTTATCAACCTGAACATATTTTTGTCAACACCATTGAATAAGGCATTTAAAGCTTTGGAGTTTCCAAGAGCAATTTCATCTTCTACTATAGACCAGTCTTTTCTAGTTTTAAAGTTTCCTTCCCATCTTTGTCCTTCATAAAAGGATGGTCCCGTCCTTTCAAGACAACTTTCCAAGTTTTTCTATCTATATATTTTAGGGATGCTACCATGCGTGCCTTCCAATAGTCATAGTTCCAGAAAATACATTATTGAAACCTCCTTCCTTGTCCATAGTACCATAAAATATGTTCCATAAATATCACCTAAAACAGAATAAGGTTCCTTCTCCGATGCTAATTTAAATTTTGGCACACAAATACCAAATTTTGAACTAGATGTTACGTCACTAAGATCAAATTAGTTACAACAATAAAAACACTTATGCAGATAAAATAAATTGCTGGAAATAAATAACACAAGTAAATTGTTAACCCAATTTGGTGCAACGTCACCTACTTTGGAGGCATCCAAGCCAGGAAGAAAATCCTCTATAATAGTATTAGTTAGAATCCTATACAACCCATATTTACAATATCTCTCCTAATCACTACCAATGCAACTTCTACCTAGGAAATTCCTAGATATGAGAACTCCCTCTCACTTCCCACAATCACACCCCTGTGATTTTTAACAACAATGATAGACTAAAAGTAGAAGACACTCTTCAAAGATAAAATCAGTTTTTCTTAAAAGCTTTTTACTGATGAACAATATAAAACTTGACACACAATCCACTTTTGCTTAAAAGCTCATGAGTGATTGACAATGATAAAACCTAAACTTAGTCCAACTCTAATATCATAAGATAATAGAGTAGATCACAATGAACAAAGAACAAACTAAAAACCCTAAACCATTATCTCATTGACACAACTTTTCCAAGTCTTTTTAGGTATAGAAAGTCCTTATAAAAAGACTCTTGCAGTACGGGCTTGGAATCTTCACCAAAATCCAATCTTCCAGCTTCAAATCTTTTACAAAATCTTCTCCACAAATATAGGAACTAAAAAACAATGTTTCTTAAAAAGTCTCCAAGATCCTTTTTATGAAACCAAATGAATTATGTAATGTTCCTAAAATATCCTTGCTTGGTTGCGACCATATGAGAACTAAAATAATTCAAAATCTCATATTTTAAAAAAAACTTCCAATATTTAAAAAATAAATTATTTTGATGTTATTGTATAACATGTTACGACATTTGTCAGAACATCTGTCTTCAGTGATGTCTGATCAATATGTCAAGACGTCTGTCACAACATCTTACAGTGAACCATGTTTTAGAAAAAATTGCTTCTAATCATAAAGCCATGGATCTAACATAGGGCATAATTCAATTTGGGTAGTAGTTGATAGACTGACAAAATCAACGTTTTTTTATTCCGATTAACATCAGTTTTCCTATGCAGAAGTTTTCAGAGATATACATTCGAGTAATTGAAAAACCTGCATAGAGTTTTGTCGAGTATGGTTTTTGATAGAGACTCGAGTTTTACATCTATATTTTGGGAGATTTTGGAGGAGGCTTTAGGTTCCAAGTTAAGGTTGATTTCTTCCTATCATTTGCAGACAAATGGTCAAATAGAGAGAACTATTCAGTCTTTGGAGGATTTGTTGAGAGATCGTGTCTTTGAGCAAGGGGGTGGTTGGGATTATCATCTTTCACTAATAGAATTAACTTATAATAATAGTTTCCATTCTAGCATTGAAATGGAACCATTTAAGGCACTGTATGGTCGAAGGTGTAGGAGACCTTTGTGGCATTATGAATCTGATGAGAATGTAATTCTTGGGCCTGAGATTGTCCAGCAGACTACTGAAAAGGTGAAGTTAATTTGAGAAAAGATGAAAGCTTCGCAGAGTAGGCAGAAGAGTTACCATGATAAGAGAAGGAAGGATCTTGAGTTTCAAGAGGGAGAACATGTATTTTTGAGAGTCACTCCTGTGACCGGTGTCGAGTGTGCTTTGAAATCGAAAAAGCTTACTCTTAGGTCCATTGGTCCATATCAGATTTCTCAGAGGATTAGAGTTGTCGCTTATAGAGTGGCGTTGCCACCAAATATTTTGAATTTTCATGATGTGTTCCATGTCTCGCAACTTTGGAAGTGTATTCAAGATCCGTCTCATGTGACTCCGAGGGATGATATACAAGTTAAGGATAATATTTTCGTTGAAGCCTTACCTGTAAGAATCGAATACCGTGAATTGAAGAAGTTGAGAGGAAAAGAGAATTCTCTCATGAAGTTATTTTTGGAAGGCGTTGTCGGTGGGAACGTGACATGGGAGTTGGAGGGTCAGATCGAGAAGCGTATCCAGAGTTGTTCGTGTTAGGTAAATTTTCGAGGTTGAAAATATTCTAAGTGGGTGAGAATTGTAACGCCCTGATTTATTTAATGAACTTCGTAAATAAATTATATGATTGTGTGTGTTGGTTTATGATCTGATGTATTAGAGAAACTCTTGGGTGTAGGGTGGTAGCCTTAAATGTAGCATTTAAGGTGTTTGAGTAAAAATATAGAGATTTGATGGTGGTAGTAGTGGAACTAATTACTATTAGTTTATTAGAATTATTTTATTTATTTAGATAATATTAGTAAATCATTATTTAAAATAAATATTAAGTTCATTTATTTTATTTAGTTGGAATAAAGTTTTAATTAGAAATTATAATATAATAAAATAAGAAAAGAAGAGAATAGGAAGAGAGAATTGACAAAACGTGGACTTGAAGAGAAAGGAAGAGAAAGAGAAAAGAGAGTTAGGGAATATAAGAAGAAGAACCTCCATTAGAGAAACTTCAAATTTATCATCTAAGATAAGAGTGAGACTTCCTCTTGTATTAAGGATTGTATGATAACATATGGGTGAGTGTTTTAGTCTATTTGTGATTACTTTCCATTATCTATGTTATGAGAAATTTAATGTGTGGTGATGCTATTGTGTTGTATGTTTGGTGAATGATTGGAATATTGTGTATTCTTGGGAATCAGAGTGTAGAACTTGGATAAATGATTTTTCCTGAAAATTGGGGTTTTTGGATATTTTGGGACTAGTTTTTGTAAAACAAAATTTTCAGAAAACTGAAATTTTTCATGTGTGTAACCGGTTACCATTTTTGGTGTAACCAATTACACTGTCAAAAGAACGTGAAAATTGGACATTTTTTGGGGTGTAACTGTAACACCCTATTTACCCGTCGGTAATTTAACAAAATATCAAAACTTAAACTAAAACA
Source organism: Vicia faba (assembly GCA_948472305.1). Lineage (NCBI taxonomy): Eukaryota > Viridiplantae > Streptophyta > Magnoliopsida > Fabales > Fabaceae > Vicia > Vicia faba. The sequence continues at coordinate 1,222,249,237 of OX451735.1, forward strand.
TCAATTAAAATTCAACAAAGCAGAGTTCTACAATAGTTTACTCTCATCATAATAAAACAAACGTGAAATGCCCAAGTGTTACGTATCAGAGCTGACACTGACTCAATCTACGAAAAATTAGGCACTTCTCAGCTAACCTTGACCTCGAGCTACTTTGGATCATCTGCATGTTACCCACGTAGAAGCAACACTCAAACAGAAGGGATGAGATATCATAACAATATAAAAGCGAGCATAATAATGAGTATATATTAATTTAAGTACACATAAAATGTTTCTTTACCTCACACCTTTATTTAATCCATCATACCATAAAGTTATATCAACATACATGTGAATATACATACAACACATAAGAATAATCACAATGTGGATCATATTCTTTTGACATCAAAACATCAAGTCAACAATCATAATGTAATGCAATGAGACTGACACTGACCCAGTGCATGTGGTACCAATAGGGAAAAACCCTCATCTTAATAATTCCATCTTAGGGCAACAACATTGTAACGCCAATACAAGCCATCTTTCACCAATACAGGCCATCAGTTGCCAATACAGGCCATCATTCACCAATATTGACCATCGTTCGTGAATGTATGCGACACTAACTTGAAACAACGAAATTCACATTAATTATTTTTACTCATCGATGCCACGCCAATACAGGCCATCATCATCATCATTATCATATAATACATCATGCAAAACAATTGAATTATTCATAAAACATCATCTTACTCAATAGCATCTCAATTCATAGCACATTACTCAGGAATATACACATATAGGTATAAATGTTGGTCAAATAATTAGCTATTGTGTTCAAATTTATTTTATAGGATATAAAATCATTTTAGCTTCGTACTGGTCCAAACGGCGCGTCAAATGGACACCCAAGTCAAAAGTTATGCAATTTACAAATTTTGGAAAATCTGATGTTTTAGTGGTAACCGGTTAGTGCTTAGTGGGTAACAGGTTACACCCCTCTGGTTCAGAATTATAACGCTACTGTCCATTTGGATAACCTATTCCCACCTATGTTTTACCCGGGAACACGTTCATATTTTATTCCAATTTTCCCAAAATTGCACAGGGTAACCAATTACCCTCTATGCCGTACCCGGTTACACTTGTTGTAAAGTTCAAAAATCTGTAACTTTGCAGGTTACGAAAATCCATGTTTCTAAACCCCAACTCCCAATAATTCAACAAAAACAACATTTTTAAATTACACTAATTATTCAGCAACAGTGCATATCCATTCCATTAAATATTCTTCAAATTTCACCAATAACATACAAGAATGCATCAAAGAGTTCATCAATGGAAAAAATCCAATCAAGAAAAAATAGAGAGGAAATCAAGAATAACAATCATGAGACCTAAACACTACCATACCCCATTTTTATGCAACCCATTATAATGTTAGAATCCCACCCTTACCTTAGATTTCGGTCGATTCTGCATTCCTACGGTGAACCTTCTTGCCCTGGCCTTTTCCTCTTCTTTTCTCTTCTACGATCTTCTCTGTTCTTTTTCTACGTTATTTTTCCTCTTCTATATTCTTACTATATTTTATCCGAAGAACCCCTAAATTATAATACCAATCTTGTCCTTCTCAATTAAATAAAATAATATTTATCTAAATAACCATAAAATAATAATAATTCTATTATTCTACTAATAATTTTAGTTAATTATTATACTATAATATTAAATCTAATATTTTAATACAAATAATGCTAATAAACTATTTATCTCTCTACACCTCATATTTCTATACTTTTGGTCATACACTCCTCATTATCTCAATTCTAATCATTTCTCAGGTATCTAATTCCTAATCAAAGCATCATAACACAATAAAACATTCGCCGAAGCACATAAATACATCACATCAGTTAATTAATCTAAATAAAACAATTCAACGAGATCAGGGTGTTACAACCCTCCCCCACTTAGAATATTTCCATCCTCAAAAATTACCTGATGCGAATAACTATGGATACGCCCCTCGCATCTTGCTCTCTAATTTCCACATCACATTCTCTCCAGTAGCTCCTTCCCAAACCACTTTCACAAGAGTGATCTCTTTACCCTTCAACATCTTTATTTCACGATCCTCTATCCTCACGGGTATAGTTTCAACAGTAAGATTATCCTGCACTTGTACATCATTCATCGGGATTACATGCGACGAATCTGAAATATACTTCCAGAGTTGCGACACATGGAACACATCATGAAAATTCGATAGATTAGATGATAAGGCCACTCTATACTTAACATTCCCCACTTTTTCTGAAATTTGATACAGACCAATAAATCGAGGAGTCAGCTCCTTCGACTTCAAAGCACGACCTACACCAGTTATCAGAGATACTCTCACGAATAAATGATATCCCTCTTGAAACTCAAGATCCTTCCTAGTCTTATCATGGTAACTCTTTTTCCTACTCTATGAAGCCCTCATCTTTTCTCGAATTAATTTCAGTTTCTCCGTAGTCTCTCGCACAATTTCCAGTCCGAGCACTACACTTTCACCAGATTCATACCAACACAAAGGTGTTATGCACCTCCGACCATACAATTCTTCGAAAGGTGTCATACCAATACTAGAACGAAAGTTATTGTTATAAGTGAACTCAATCAGTGGAAGATAACTGTCCCATGTACCTCCTTGCTCAAGAACATAAGCTCTCAATAAATCCTCTAATGACTGAACAATCCTCTCTATCTTACCATCTGTCTGCGGGTGATACGTATAACTCAATCTTAGCTTAGAGCCCAATGCATCTTGCAGACTCTTCCAAAAATCAGAATTAAACCTTGGGTCTCTATCGGATACAACACTCGACGGAACATCGTGTAGCTTCACAATTATGAGGATATAGATCTCTGCCAACATTGGTACAGGAAAAATAATATTAATCGGAATAAAGTGAGATAATTTTGTTAGCCTATCATCAATCACCATAATCATATCATGTCCTCATGGAGTACTTGGCAGCCCCATCACAAATTCAATCAATATACTATCCCACTTCCACTCCGAAACTTCTAATGGTTCTAACAAATCCATAGGTTTATGATATTCAACTTTTGACTTCTGACAAGTCAAACAAACATACACGAACCGGGCCATATCTTTCTTCAGTCTGGACCACCAAAGTAACTTCTTTAAGTCGTGATACATTTTAGTAGCACCCGGATGAATACTCAAACTACTCCTATGACTTTCTTCCAGAACCATCTTTTTCATCTCTGCATCATCAAGAATATAAATTTTGTCTCGGAATCTCAACACACCTTAGACATCCACTTTAAAAACACTATCTTCAAATTGGTCATTCCCAACCATCAAGTCTACAAACTTCACATCTAACTTCTGAGCATCTTTAATATTATCCAAGAAATCATTGTTAATTTTCAAGATTCCCAACATCACACTCTGTAGTGTCATTTCACATACTAAACTCATGTCTCTGAATTACTCGATTAGCTCTAATTCTTTAACCATCATAGCAGACTTGTGTAAAGTCTTCCTATTTAAATCATCAATTATAAAGTTAGCTTTACCTAGGTGGTAATTCAAGCCAAAGTCATAGTCCTTCAATAACTCTAACCACCTTCTTTGCCTCATGTTTAATTCCTTCTGATCAAACAAATAATTTAAGCTCTTGTGATCACTAAACACTTCAAATCTGGAACCATAAAGGTAATGTCTCTAAATATTTAGTACAAACACCACTGCAACTAATTCAAGATCATGAGTAGTATAATTCTTTTCATGAATCCTCAATTGTCTCTACACATAAGCTACTACTTTATCATTCTGCATAAGCACACCACCTAAACCCAATTTAGAAGCATCGTAGTAGACCATAAACGATTCTTCAGGATTAGGTAATATTAAAATCGAAGCCATCGTCAATTTCTTCTTTATCTGAACAAAACTTTCTTCACATTGGATGTCCCACACAAATGCTCTGCATTTACAAGTCAATTGAGTTAGCGGAAGTGCTAACTTAGAAAAACCTTCAATAAACCTTCTGTAATAACAAGCCAAGCCTAAAAAGCTTTTGATCTCTATGACTGACTTTGGAGATTCCCACTGTAACACTGCATCTACTTTGGACGGATCCACATAAATTCCATCACCTGAAATAACATGACCAAGAAAGCTAACCTTTTTCAACCAGAATTCATACTTTGACAACTTTGCCTACCACTACTTATCTTTCAACACTTGCCATATAATTTGCAAATGCTCAGCATGTTCTTCTTCTGATTTGGAATATATCAATATATCATCAATGAATACTACCACAAACTGATCCAAATAAGTGTGGAAGATACGATTCATATACTCCATAAACACTTATGGCGCGTTAGTAACACCGAAAAGCATCATTGGATACTCATAATGTCCATATCGAGTTGTGAAAGTTGTCTTATGAATATTATCATCCTTGACTCGAATTTAGTGATAACCTGATCTCAAGTCAATCTTATTAAACACGCGTGTGTGATACGGTGGTAGAACTGACTTGAAGGTTTTGCGTTTGATCACAAATGTTGCGGTTTAGCAAGAGTCTCCACCGACTTTTCTTTTATCCAAAAGGAAAGGTGAAAAATCACAGGAAAGACCTTTGAGATTATTTCTTGAGTTCGGGGGGTAGATTATGAAAAGGGAAGGTATTAGCACCCTTTTCATCCATGGTTTTCCATGGCCTCTTAGTTACGTGCTAGATCACTTTATTTTGTTTAAAATGGTGCTTTGTGTGGTTTTTGAAAGTATTTTGTAAAGAGGACATTGTTTAGGAAAACTTTATAATGATTCTCGTTCGTAAGAATGTATACAAAGTGTTGATATTTTGAAAATGTTTTTAAGTTTTGTAGGATGTTTAAAAGTGTAGGTGTTTGTTTTAAAAATAGCAAGGATGTTTTGTTTGAAATTGAGCAAGTAATTAGGAGAATTCTACCTACTCAAAAGTCTTTCATGTTCATTTCCTTTTCCTTTGACATTGTTATCTTGCCATTGATTTGGTAAGTAACCCTACCTTTGGATGTTAATGGGACGGGCGTGGGTCATCGTATAACCATGATTAGCAATGTTACAAGGTATCTTAGCATTCTCTTTTAGGGACTAAGATCATTTGGAAGGAAACTTAGGTAGCGTCGTCGAGGGACTATGATTTTATATGTTGCTTGTTTTTGCTAAGATATATCACATGTGTAATATGGCCATTTTCTAAGGAAACCAAGTTGATTTACCCTAGGGGGTGCTTGTGTGCAAGTGTATTGTTTTCATTCTTGGTTTTATCTTTATTAGGGTTTTCTAATTAATTGGTTTAGGTCTTTTCATTCAAATCCTAATTACTAGCATTTGTATATAAAGCGATAAATTGCGGAAATTAAAATTACTACGCTATTACAATACTTATGGGAGGAGGTGTACAAATTATAAATGGGGATTGCAAGAAAATAAATATAATTAATCTATTACAAACATATTGAATTTATACAAGAATTGAAATAAATAATGTACAAAATGAATAAATGTGCAAAAATGTGAAATGTAAAGTAAATGGATATTTGTTTGGATTTTTTTATAGAGAAAAGGGATTTTGTTTTAACCTAGCCAAATAAAAGAAAATAAGTAATTAAAAGTAAAACCTAAATTTACTAGGAAAATAAATCTAATAAAAACCCTAATCTAAATGTTTATTAAAAAAGGAAATTAAATTCATGAGAAGAATATTTTTGGTATTTTTTGTCTTAAAAATAATTTATAGTATTATGAAATATTTTTGGTCTTTTTGGTTTAAAAAAGAGAACTTTTTAATTATGAGAGAAATAAACTAAAACCCTAGTTTTTTTAATTAAATTACAAATTAATTAGTCAAAACAAATAAAGTATGATTAAATAAAATAATTTTTTGTGAGAAAAAATAAATAAACTATGTCAAAATATAAATATACTATTTTTATATTTTTTTATGATTTTTTAATATTAGATAAAATATTTAAGAAAATAAATAAATAAAAATAAGAAAAAAAGAAAATAAATGGGCCAGGGTGTGTAAATGAAACAGGGGGTCAGAAAGTTAAAAAAAAAACATAAGCCCAAGGAAAAGGCCTAGCGCTTGTCTAAAAAAGTCAGAATAGGAAAAATATGAAAAAAAATCAAAAGGGTACCACTGGGGCTCGAACCCAGGTCCCTCAAGTCACAGGCGCGTGCTTCTACCACTAGGGTGGCTATACATCCGATTATATAAATCAAACCATAAATATATATGGTAAACATGTTCCTGAGGCCAACTTCATCTTCAACCTCACGCCCATCCAGAAGCTCTATATCTCATTCAAATCTCAACAAAAATGAAAACTGTAAACATGAAACTTGTAGCAAATTTCCTCACGATTTCAGAAAATACAAAGCAATAAAATTATAGATCAAAGATAAGCATGAATTTTAATGGCCCTAATCTGAACCCTAAAAATTTCAAAAACTTGAATCTTAAAATTCTCTAAGCTCAAACAAAATTAATGAAAATTATGAACATGGTTAGCTTTAGGGCAATGATATCTACATTTTTCATTCACAAATAAACTATTAATGATGCCTGTATGAAAAGTTCCAAAGTAAGAAAACTTACCTTGCAAGAGGGTATCGGGTTTGGAGTTTGAGCAGCTTTCAGTGAGTTCCAATAATTGGGTTAGCTTCCTCAAGTTCCCAGGAAGCTAATGGGATGCTTAGATTGAACTGAAAGTGCTTGAGGAGTTCTGGAGAAGTCCAAGTGCAAAGCTCTATTTTTGAAAATAGAGGATGGTGTTAATGTGTTAAAGTCTTGTAACAAGGTGTGGGATGAGTTCTACATGATGTTTAGAAACTTTAGGAACCAAAAGGCTTGAAAATGCACGAGGGAGATGTGAGTTTCAAACTTTTGGTCAGGTTAGGCAACAATGGAGGTATGTGATGCAGTTTTGAGCTCTTGGTGTTTTTAGGGGTCAAGCATACGTGTGTTTTGTGGCAAATGGCTTGTGCATCTATAAGAAAAGAGTCTTGAGTGGTTTGGCTAGTCAGAAGTACAAGTTACAAACTATTTGCTATGTTACTTGATTTTGAAGAAAAGTGGGAAAACAAGTTTCAAGAGGAGGTACAAGCATGGGCTGGGTGATTGTAAGTGTCTAAGCCATTTATCTTATGTTTTGAGACATTTATGATCATAAAAGAACAAGTGCAAGGTTCAAGAACAAGTTTTGTGCAAAAAGTCACTTTATCGAAATGAAAATGTGCACTTTCTTCCCAAAATGGATATAAAGCATGGCCTTGCATTGAATGCTTGAAATGAGACCTCTAACAGCTGTGCAAGCAATTAATTATGGAGTTCCTAACAATTTTGAGGCATGCAACGTAGAGGTTATGCAGCATAACTTTAAATTTTGAATTTGGTTCATCACAAAATTACTTGTAATTCAAGTGATAAAACCCTAACTTCATCTCTTCGATTCTCCCTACTCAAAAATGATCTCAAGGAGTTCTTTGACATTTTGGAAATCTTGTAATATGATCTACAACCCATATTTGAATCACTTTCGAATATTACCCTTGGAACCATATGAAAAAGTGCCATGAAGTTAGGTCAAAATCCTGACCAAATTAGGGCAAAATTTCACTAAGTGTTTTTGTTTCATGACCATGTATTCTTAAAATTATAACTTAAGATCCAAGCACTTTTAGAAGGAGATGTGTAACGAAAAATTGTATATTTCATGGAGATATACAACTTTCATGTTGGAAGTTTCTTCTGAATCAGCTTACATCATGGTGAAAAGTTTGCTCAAAGTTATGAAAAAATAAGAAATTTCCAACACTTAGAAAAATTTCTAAGTTTAGAAATTTTAACTTTTCAAAATGAAATCTTGAATTTTGGATTTATTTATGAATAAGTTTCACATTTTGATATGTTTTGATGAATTGTGATCTTTGGCATTTGATTTTGACTAAAAAGTTAAAGTTTGACTTTTCATTTTATAATTGACTTTTGATCAGTTGATTGAAAATTCATCTGTCAATCCATTGGACTTGAGAAATGTTTTGAGCCATGTCATTAGGTAAAAATGATGCAATTGGACTCTTGAGATCATTCCTTAAACCAATTGATCATTTTCTAGGTCAAAAATCAGAAATTGCCCTTTCCCAATCAAACCCTAATTTTGACCATTTTGCCCTTTTGGAGATTTGGTCAAATTTATTAAGGAATTGTGGTCCAAACTTGATCTAATGATACATATGAATTTAAAATTTTGATGTGGATCAATAATTATGAAGTTTGACTGTAAATTGTCCATAGTTGTCTTTTTCCCCAATACAACTGATTTTTAGGTCAACTGCTCAATTGACTGAGCAAAAGTGTGATCCAAAGCTTGAAACTTGACATGAGTAATCTTGGGGGTCCATAATGATCCATTAAAGTCATATGGGAAAATGTAAGTTCAAATATCATTGTGCAATCTCAAACCCTAATTTTGGTCATTAGTGCTTAAGGAGGTGTCTTGAGCTGATTAAACCCTAGTGCAGTCTTGAGCCCAAGGAGATCTTGTGAGAAAACTCTTGATAAGTGACAGGGAAAATTTTAGGGTACAACAGTTGCCCCTGTTAAATCTTCTTAAGCCTGAAGAGTTAGATTGGCGAGTTTTATCATTCGTGACTCGAAGGCGGAAGATGATTGGACATTAGAGTGCTCAGAAATTTGCACTCGGTGATGCGAAGGTTGATGGTATAGGGAATGGGCTTAAAGATTCCATTTGGAGAGGTGATAGAAAGTTTGCTGGAGATGGGCTTGTAGATTCCATTTAGAAATGATTACTGAACCGTGTCTCTAAGGTGAAACTGAATGAGTATCAGAATGGCGTCCGTGTCTGGAGTGTATCTAAAATGTATCTGAAAACTAAATGAGAATGAGTATCAGGATGGAATTTGTGTCTGGAGCGTATCTGAACTGTATCTGTAAGACTTGAATCTGAATGAGTATCAGGACGACATCTTTGTCTGGAGCGTATCTGAACTGTATCTGAAAGTTGAATCTGAATGAGTATCAGAACGACATCTGTGTCTGGAGCGTATCTGAACTATATCCGAAAGTTGAATCTGAATGAGTATCAGGATGGCATCCGTATCTGGAGCGTATATGAACTGTATCTGAAAGTTGAATCTGAATGAGTATCATAACGGCATCCGTGTCTGGAGCGTATCTGAACTGTATCTGAAAGTTGAATATGAATGAGTATCAGAACGACATCCGTGTCTGTAGCGTATCTGAACTTGTCCAAAATTTGAATCTGAATGAGTATCAGGATGGCATCCGTATCTGGATCATATCTTAAATGTATCTGAAACTTGAATCTGAATGAGTATCAGGATGGCATTCGTATCTGGAGCGTATCTGAAGATTGAATCTGAATGAGTATCAGGATGGCATCCGTGTCTGGAACGTATCTGAACTGTATCTGAAGATTGAATATGAATGAGTATCAGGATGGCATTCGTATCTGGAGCGTATCTGAACTGTATCTGAAAAGCCTTTGAACATTGTTAATGATAGTTATTGATTAACCTTATCCTGAAAAGGTTAAAATGTTAGCTAATATGCAAAGTCATGTTATATGAAATGCATGGTATAATGAGATTGTGATACATGCATTCGTGTTATCAATGTTTATGATATATGGATGTGATGTATCCGTATGTGAGCTAATATGTCGCACTGGTATTGGATTAGGGAAAATAAATCCCTGACTGTTGTTGAGGATATGCAGTGTAAGTCTTCAAGTTGTGAAGTTGAAGTGTTGATGTATTTCCTCTTAGAGAAATAAACTAAGTTGTAAGGGAAATGACGTGTATTGTTTGTAAAATCCTGAGAAATTTGGCGACTTCTACCCGGGATTGATAACTGGACGCTTTGTTCCGCTGGAGATTAAACTGCACACTGCGGGGAATTATGGAAATAACATGGAGAGATTTACCTATTGCTTAAAGCCATCAGTGCTTGTCTTTCTATTTTGTTTATTTGTAAACAGTAATTAGGTTTAAATGCATATGTTCAAAAATAAATCATTGGAAGTTTTTGTAAACAAAACACAAGAGTAAAGAAAACAGATAGTTTTGCACTTTCAAAGGGATATCTTTGTGTTGACTTTGGGATTTTTCTACAATGAGACAAACGTTCTAGTAAGAGAATGTCGTCGTAAAAAATGAAAATTTTATACAAAGAAAAGATATCTATGTGAAATAATCCCATGGGGTTCCCATTCTGCTATAGCCTTCATATTTATGAGCATCTTATCTATTTGTTGCCTTGTCCAAAGTTGATTTAATTGATCAGAACTGTCGAGTTTGCAGGTTGCCCGTAAGGTGATCCAACGGGACATAGTCATACATTTTAATTCCCTGAATTTTGCCTGGACCGTCCTTTCGGGTTTTCAGTCCACCGGGATACCTTTTTTTGCCCAAGTCGCCCTTTCGGGTTTTCAACTTGCCGGGTGTACAGATTTTTTTGTTTTATCCCTAATTTTTGCCCGAACCTTTTTGGTTCACCGGGATGCCCTTGTTTTTCCTAGGTGTGTCAACCTAGCAGGTCTCATATGCGTAGTATCTTTTGACTATGTCTGCATTCACAGGGTGCGGTAGGTCGTCACCATCCATGATAGCTAAGATCATTGCTCCACTAGAGAAAATGCTTTTGATAACCAATGGTCCTTCGTATGTAGGAGTCCATTTGGCCCTGGGATCACCTTGTGGCAGTATGATACATTTGATCACCAAATCCTCGACTTGATATACTTGGCATTTGAACTTTTTGTTGAAAGCCTTGATCATCCGTTTTTGATACATTTGACCATGATAGACAGCAGTAAGCCTTTTCTCATGAATAAAGTTTAGTTAATCAAGTCGAGTTTGGATCCAATCGTCTTCATTCAGCCCTGCATCCTTCATAATTCTCAGAGAGGGGATCTTGACCTCAGTAGGCAAGACAACCTCCATGTCGTATACCAGAGAGTAAGGTGTTGCCCCGATTGATGTGCGCGTTGTGGTACGATACACGTGGAGAGTGAATGGTAGCATCTCATGCCAGTCTTTGTATGTGACTTTCATTTTCTTTATGATCTTTTTAATATTCTTATTTGCGGCTTCGACAACACCATTCATCTTTGGCCGATAAAAGGGAGAATTGGGATGCTGTATCTTGAATTGCTTGCAGAGGGCGATGATCATAGTATTGTTTAAATTCATACCATTGTCTGTGATGATCCTCTCCTGGATACCGTACGGACAGATGAGATTTTGCTTGATGAACCGGGGTACAACATTCTTGGTAACGGAAGCGAAAGAAATCGCCTCAACCCACTTTGTGAAATAGTCAATGGCCACCAAGATGAAGCGGTGTCCATTAGAGGCCGTTGGCTTGATTTCCTCAATTATATCAATGCCCCACATAGCAAAGGGCCAAGGAGCCGTCAAGACATTCAGAGGAACCAGAGGTACGTGCACCTTGTCAGCATAAATCTGACACTTATGACAGGTTCGAGAGTGTTGATAACAATTTTCTTCCATGGTAGACCAGTAATAGCCTGCCTGTAGGATTTTCTTTGCCATCGTATGCCCACTGGAATGGGTACCAAAAGTGCCCTCATGTAACTCAGCCAGGATCTTTTCTGCTTCAACCTTGTCTATGCACCGAAGTAACACAGAGTCATGGTTGCGTTTGTAGAGAATGCCATTACTAAGTAAGAATTTAGCAGAGAATCTCCTTAATAACTTCTTATCATTGACTGAAGCTCCTTCTGGATATTCTTGAGCCTCGAGATACCTCTTGACTTCGTGAAACCAAGGCTGGTCCACTACTTCTTCAGTATTAATCTCGTGACAGTGAGCTGGTTCATCCATTCGTTCAATGGTGATCTGGGGAGCCTCGTTATCCCATTTAAGTTTAAACATGGATGACATTGTGGCTAGCGCGTCTGCTAGCTGATTTTCTTCTCGCGGGAAATGCTCGAAGGCAATCTTCTCAAAATCTGGGATCAACGTCAACACATGTTCTTTGTAAGGAATAAGGTTAGGGTGTTTGGTGTCCCATTCCCCTTTGATTTGTCTGATGACCAAAGCTGAATCTCCAAATACATTTAAGGATTTTCTCCCCAAATCTATGGCAGCTTTGAGACCAAAAATACACGCTTCGTATTCTGCCATGTTATTTGTACAATTGAAGAAGAGTCTTGTGATGAAGGGGGTATGACATCCTTCAGGAGATATGAGTACATCACCAATACCATTGTCGAGTGCGTTAGATTCCCCATCAAAAACCAGGGTCCATAGGGATCCTTGTTCAAGTCCTTCATACGGTCTGAATTCTTCACAATTGTTTACCATCTTGATGTCTTCATCTGGGAATTCGAACTTCATGAACTGGTAGTCTTCCACACCTTGGTGAGCAAGGTGATCAGCTAGTACATTGCCCTTTATTTCTTTTTGGGTGGTATATTGTATGTCATATTCTGTCAGGATCATCTTCCATCTCGATATTCTCCCAGAGAGGACAGGTTTCTCGAACATGTATTTTATTGGATCCATTTTAGATATCAACAAAGTAGTATGAGTCAGCATATACTGTCTTAGCTGGCGAGCAGCCCATGCCAGAGCGCAACAAGTTTTCTCGAGCATTGAATATCTTGTTTCACAGTCGGTAAACTTTTTTCTCAGGTAATAAATAGCATGCTCTTTTCAGCAAGACTCGTCATGCTGCCCCAGCACACACCCCATTGAATTTTCCAAAATAGTTAGATACATGATCAACGGTCTTCCCTAAACTGGTGGCATCAAAACAGGAGGCTCTTGCAGGTACTCTTTGATCTTTTCGAAAGCAGTTTGGCATTCATCATTCCATTTGACTACTTCATCTTTCTTCAGTAATTTGAAGATTGGTTCACAAGTAGCTGTCAGGTGAGAAATGAATCTGGCAATATAGTTTAAACGTCCCAAGAATCCTCTGACTTCCTTCTTAGTACGAGGATCAGGCATCTCTTGTATCGCTTTCACCTTGGAAGGATCTACTTCAATACCTTTATTGCTGACAACAAAGCCCAGGAGTTTACCAGACCTCACCCCAAATGTGCATTTATTTGGGTTCAACCTCAGCTTGTATTTCTTTAACCTCTCAAACAGTTTCTGTAAATGGTCAAGATGCTCTTCTTCTGTTTGAGATCTGGCTATCATGTCATTCATATAGACCTCTATTTCACGATGTATCATGTCGTGAAATATAGTTACCATGGCACGCTGATAGGTTGCCCCAGAATTCTTCAACCCAAACGGCATAACCTTGTAGTAGAATGTGCCCCATTGTGTGACAAAGGATGTTTTCTCCATGTCTTCAGGTGCCATGTTGATTTGGTTGTAGCCTGAGAAACCGTCCATGAAGGAAAAAACTTTGTGTTGTGCCGTATTATCAACTAGAATATCAATGTGGGGGAGTGGGAAATCATCCTTAGGGCTTGCCCTATTCAAATCTCTGTAGTCCATGCACATTCGTACCTTGTCGTCCTTTTTGGGAACAAATACAACATTGGCGACCCATTGCGGATAGGAGGTGATGGCCAAGAATCCGATGTTGAATTGTTTCATGACCTCCGCTTTGATCTTCTCTAACATGTCTAGTCGCATGCGACTGACTTTCTGTTTTATTGGAGGACAATCCTCTTTTGTAGGTAGACGATGTACTACGATATCTGCATCAAGTCCTGGCATGTCTTCATACGACCAGGCAAAGACCTCAACATAATCGTGTAGCAACTGAATCAGACGCTCTTTGACACTGGGTTCCAGATTGGCACCCACCTTGACTTCTCTTTTGTCTTCTTCGGTACCTAGGTTAATTGTGTCCATTGGTTCTTCGTGGGGCTGAATGGTCCTCTCTTCTTGTTGTAGTAACCTAGCGAGTTCCCCTGGCACTTCACAATCTTCCTCACCTCCGTCTTCGGCTTGGTAGATTAGATTTTCAGAGTCACAAAAGACCATAGCAGAAATGTTACCCATGGGATCCCGAGTGGATGTAGACCTGCATTGTGAGTGTGAGTGTGTGTAAGAGTATAGCTATCTTTGAAAGAAATGAAAATGTAAAAAATAAAAACAATGAGCACAAAGTTTGTATGCAAAAATGTCCATGATTCATTGATGTCATATGGAAATGAGATAATAACCCTTACAAATGAACCATTGTGCCTCGGGTAAGACACAAGGTTTTAAGAGTCTGAATTGTTTTAATATTACAGATCCGACAAAATTTAAAGACAAATTACTGTGGGATAAATGTGATCGGGACAAAATCTCTAGCCTCCTAGTTGCTAAGCCCTCCACTAACAGTTGGGAAAATCCAATCCTCTAGGTCATAGTTGTCTTCATCATCCTCCACTGTGTTGGCTTGGTGGTTGTTGATCTTCAAGGGTGGTCCTCTAGCACGAACACGATGTACAACTTTCTGAGCTCCTGAAGTGAAACCCAAACCAAATTTGTCATATTTGTATGGGATATCTGGGAGTTGACCCCAAATAATGCACCCACCTTCTTCTATCACAACCTTGGCATCCTTCAAGGATGCCATCTTGAGCAGAGGCCTTGTAATCTTGGGGACTTGAGACACAGCCTTGGTTACTTCCACAATCTGGGGGACTTCTTCAAAGTGTTGGAATGGAGTTTCAATAAATTCACCATCTAATTCCACATATTTGAAGGAATTTAGGTGGTTGAACATATACTCTTCTTCTCCATGAATAGTGATGATTTTCCCCTGAATCAGATATTTCAGCATTTAATGCAACGTAGAAGTAACGACACCAACATTGTGAATCCACGGCCGGCCTAACAAGTAGGAATATGAAGGGAGAATATACATTACATAAAAAGTTGAATCAAATTTTTGAGTTCCAACTTTTATGGGGATGTCCACTTCCCCATGTACCATCCTTTTTGAGCCGTCGAAGGCTCTCACTACTATGTTGCTCGGTTTCAATGTCAGTCCTTCACAGTCAAGCCTATCAAGATCCTTTTTAGGAAACACATTCAGAGACGAACTGGTGTCAACCAAGACATGAGCCAGAGTCGTTCCCCTGCATTCGATTGAGACATACAGTGCCTCGTTATGCTTCCTTCCTCTTGGCGTTAAATCAGCATCCGGAAAACCTAAACCATTATTTACGGTCAAGCTGGCTACGCAGTCTTGGAATTGATCGACAGATGTTTCTTGGGGTACATGGGCAGTTTTAAAGAACTTTACCAAGGCCTTTGCATGAGCCTCGGAATATAACAATAAAGCCAGCATGGAAATTTTTGATGGAGTTTTCCCCAGTTGTTCAACTACATTGTAGTCACTTCTTTTTATGATTTTTATAATTTCATCCATCTCTTTTCGGGAGGTCTCAAGGATAGCTACTGATTGTGCCTTCGTCCCGACAGACTTAATCAAAATACCTTTACCTCGAGTCTCGGTTGACTCGGCAGCAGGAATGTCAGTAGGGGTGATAACAAGGATTTTAACAGTTTTGTGAACAGGAGTATTAGTGAAGATGATTGCAGGACTGGGAATAGCCTTTGAAGGAGCAACAACAACAGGAATGATTACGGGTCCAGAAACAGCTTTTAGAGGAACAATTTCTGGAGAGAATACCCTTCCACTTCGGGTAATCTTGTTAGTCCCTGCTATATTACTGATATCGGAATCAACTTTCTCAGAACTTGAATCTTCAGCAGCTGGATAATCTTGCTTGACACCGTGGTAGTATACATCACCTCCATAATTCAATGGGATGGTTTTGTCTGATGAATACAGGATTTGTCCAGGCATTGTAATTATCAACGGAGCCACTTTGGGAACTGATGTAATTCTAACGGGTCTTTTGGTGGAGACCCTGGAAGAATTGTCTGAAATGGTCACGATGGAAACATCATTATAAGAAACAGTTGGAATTGAAGTCTTCTATAAAAAAATCTCCTTGTTATCTATTAGGCATTGAACGCCTGCTTTTAACAAAGGACAACTGGTTGGCGAGGATAAACAGAAATGATAGCTTTCATCACAGCCTGGGAATACACCGTCACTCAACAAGTTCTTTTTGATATTCAGGAGTGGGGTCACAAGTTCATCAACTGAAGTAACAAACATATCTTCCTCAATGACGTTGGCATTATGGTTGTGCTTGGGCATATGGGCAGTGATGACATTGGGAATTTTTGGCGCATCGAATTCAATCTCTTTGGCTTTAAGAAGGTCTTGTACCTTGTTCTTCAGAGCCCAACAGTTGTTAGTGTCATGGCAGGGACTCTCATAATGGTATGCACAGCGGGCATTGGGATGATAGTGAGGAGAGGTTGTGTTAGGATTATTTGGAGCTTCTTTGAAAGTCACTAGATTGGATCTTAACAAATGTGGCAATACTTGAGATAGTGTCATATTAATTCGGGTGAACTATCTGACTGGTCTTTCCATTCTTGGCTGGTTACTTCTTTACTGAGCAGGCGCATGTTTAGGAATCATGACAGCCCCCACCATTGGACGATGTTTAACCCTATCTTGATTTCTCTGAGGATATATAGCAACAACTTCTTTCTCTCCAATGAATGGTTTCCTTACAGCAGCAGAGGATGCATCTTTTTGAATCTTTCAATTATTTATCCCGGCTTCCACCCTTTCTCCGGTCAATATCAATTCGATAAAACCTGCCGATGAACTCCCAATTAAGTGATTAAAGAAGGAACCAGACAAGGTGCCTAAAAACATGTTTACCAACTCTCTTTTAGATAGGGGAGGCTGGACTCTTCCTGCTAAGTCCCTCCATTTTTGTGTGTAGTCTTTGAATCCCTCACTTGAAACCATGGCCATACTCTGGAGTTAAGTACAGGTGGGCCCAAGATCAGCGTTGTATTGGTATTGTTTGTAAAAGGCAGCAACAAGATCTTCCCAGTTATGAACATTGGCTCTTTCTAACTGATAAGACCAATCAAGTTGAGTTCCAGACAAACTTTCTTGGAAGAAGTGTACCCATAAATCCTTGTCAGCGGTATGAGGCTGGATTTTCCTTACATAGGACCGGAGATGCATTTTTGGACATGAAATTCCGTCATATTTGGCGAACACCGGTGCTTTGAATTTTGGAGGAATGACAATCCCAGATACTAATCCCAACTCCTCAAAGTCCAATCCAGGCACTTTTTGGATTTCCATTGCACTTAATCGTTCTTCCAGATGCTTATACTTGTCATCGGCTGAAGGATATTGTTCTTCAGAATAATCTTCTTCTTCCTCTTCCTCTTATGAATCTGACTAGACAACTGCTTCCTTGCCTTTTCCATCTTGATTGTCTTTCTCACCGGATGACGTTGCAAAGTCTAGAGTCCTTCTTGCTTGTCCTTGGAACCTTCTTCCCATATTTAGAACTCCGGTTATTTTCTTCATTTTCTTCTTTTTCTCTTCAACCAGCAAAGTCTTCAACTCTTCTTGTCTTTTGGCTAGAGTTAATAACATCTGTTGAAACTGAGCATTTTGTGCTTGGAGGTCCTTCACTGTTTGCTCGAGATCCATCTTACTGAAATAAACAGTAGAAAGATGAGGAGACTTGTTGCAAGAAACATGTTTATGTTATGATGAATGGTAAATGCATATGCGATGATTTCAAGGATTTTAAAGATTCAAATTTGTTTTAGATAAAAAGGAAACACACGTTATATTAATAAATTAAATCTTGAGTACATCAATGCCTCTTTTGGGCAGAAATAACAAAAAACTCTTAGATAAAAAGGTAGTACGTATCCTCTTTGGTGCGGCGTAGGAATTCAGGTTCCTCTCCTCATGAAGTTGCTTAGTGAATTCCAAAACCTTCTTCTTGCTAGCGTAGAATTGGGCTTCGAAAGTATCTCGCTCCCCCTTGAGTTGTATCCAATCTTTTTGTAAGTCTTCAAGAGAGGTGGGCATGTCAGGATGTAGGATAGCGTATGGAACATCTCCTTCCATAACAGGCTCCATGATCATCGGGAGAATGGAGGGATAAGGCATCATAAGACTCTGAGCACGAGTTCATACCCATTTAAGGTAAGGCTCAAGAGGGATGTAATTATTATGCCCCAATGTCTTGCTATCTACCTTGTTCAACATCCTCCAAGCTCAGATGAATCTCTGGCGAAGACCTTGATCTTCGTTCTCGTAGTCAAATACCAAACCTTGAATGAGCATATCATGAGGGCCATCCCTTCGGGCGTAACCAAATTGTCTTAAGGCCAAGCATGGGTTGTAGGTGATATCTCCCCTAATTCCAAGTAAACGGACATTAGGGAATTCTCCACAATGGTCGACAATAGTAACATTCTCTAAGGATCGGGAACACCAATGAATGTCTGAATGTTTGAGTGTCATCAACCTTTGTGACCACCTTGAACCTTTCTCGTTCTTTAATACAGATTGGGAAAGATGAGAAATAAACCATCCCGCCAAGAGAGGAGTGCAACACATAAGGACGCCTCTTTTCCTCATAGTGCTAGTGTGAAAAGAATGTAGGATGTCCCCTAGCAAAGTAGGCACCGGGTTGCAGGATATGAAGATTTGACGGTGTTCACATCTATGAGTTGGTCAGGATTTGGAAACAAATCCATCTGATAGATGAGGAGAGCTACAATTTCCTCAAAGGCTTGCAAATCCAAAGAGTTCCAACAGTTTTGGGCTTT
This sequence comes from Vicia faba, assembly GCA_948472305.1. Lineage (NCBI taxonomy): Eukaryota > Viridiplantae > Streptophyta > Magnoliopsida > Fabales > Fabaceae > Vicia > Vicia faba. The sequence continues at coordinate 1,222,268,015 of OX451735.1, forward strand.
CTCAAACAAGAACTTTGCTAGGAAACCCTTGACACCACTCCTTGTTTCCCAATAAGTTGTGACATCAGATGATTGCAAGTGTAGAGCTTGAGCAATATCTTCTGGTTTTGGATCTCTTTCGGTACCGTTGAAAGGTAGTTGATTGAGAATGAGAATCCTCAAGAGTTGGGAGAATTCTTCCAAAGTTGGCACAAGTTGATAATCGGGAAATGTGAAGCAACGGTGTAAGGGATCAAAGAACTGAAAGAGAACCTTCATCATGTCTTCATCAGTGTTGGAGGTGACCAAGTTTAGCAGGCGACCATGTCTCTCGGTGAATGGAGAATTTTATGGAATCCTTGAAGCTAGCTCCTTAAGTTGTGGAGGGATCCTTACAAGATTGACTCGAATAGTTTTCCTGCGAATAAAGTCCATGTCCTACAAAACAGAACAAAAGTAAATCCCAAGATCCTTGAAATGGTTAGTGAATGAGTATGATGTTATGATGTTCAAGATGTTATGTACAAGTATGTATATACAAAAAAAGCAAACAAGTCCTTAGGTTTAGGCTTGCATGGAGTCTTATAGGTAAGTACCCTCTTGAACTTTAGTTGGCTCAAACCTGTCCTATCAATAGTAACCGGGTTTTAAGGAGCTCAATATCACTGGTTTATTTCCTAGGTCATTGTTTCAGCATAAGCCTCTTTAATGGCGACCGAAATATCCCAAAAAACCAAACCTCAATTAGTGTAGTATCAAGTATCTACCAACTTCGGACTGCACCAAAGCCGGTCATCTCACGACGTCCTAAAGGCCAGGTTGGTCAAGTAAAGGTTCTAAAAGTTCATTAGTGCTTCATGACATCACTCAGCGGTCCCGTATTCTCCTTGATTAACTCAAGGGCTACCGGTACCCACAAATATGTCGCACTAACGTAGCTATTGCTTAGACCATGTTGGTATACCCAGCACAGTTTCCACAATGTATTGCTACTTACCTATAAGGCATCCCAAATCCGGGTATAGGAATCAAACCCAAACAAAGAACCATAATGTAAAGCATATAAGTCAAACAATGAAAGCAAGTAAATATGATCTAACCCTAAGGTAACCCCACTTTTAGAATTTCCCCCAGCAGAGTCGCCAGTTCTGTGATACGGTGGGAGAACTGACTTGAAGGTTTTACGTTTGATTACAAATGTTACGGTTTAGCAAGAGTCGCCAACGACTTTTCTTTTATCCAAAAGGAAAGGTGAAAAAGCACAGGAAAGACCTTTGGGATTATTTCTTGAGTTTGGGGGATAGATTATGAAAAGGGAAGGTATTAGCACCCTTTTCATCCATGGTTTTCCATGGGCTCTTAGTTACTTGCTAGATCACTTGCTTTTGATTGAAATGGTGATTTGTGTGGTTTTTGAAAGTATTTTGTAAAGAGGCCATTGTTTAGGAAAACTTTGTAATGATTCTCATTCGTAAGAATGTATACAAAGTGTTGATCTTTTGAAAATGTTTTCAAGTTTTGTAAGATGTTTGAAAGTGTAGGTGTTTGTTTTGAAAATAGCAAGGATGTTTTGTTTGAAATTGAGCAAGTAATTAGGAGCATTCTACCTACTCAAAAGTCTTTCATGTTCATTTCCTTTTCCTTTGACATTGTTATCTAACCATTGATTTGGTAAGTAACCCTATCTTTGGATGTTAATGGGAAGGGCGTGGGTCATCGTATAACCATGATTAACAATGTTGCAAGTTATCTTAGCATTCTCTTTTAGGGACTAAGATCATTTGGAAGGCAGCTTAGGTAGCATCATCGAGGGACTATGATCTTATACTTTGCTTGTTTTTGCTAAGATACCTCACATGCGTAATATGGCCATTTTGTAAGGCAACCAAGTGGATTTACCCTAGGGGGTGCTTGTGTGCAAGTGTGTTGTACCCCGAAATTTGCCCTCTCATTTTACTCAATACATACTCTTAGAGATCCTCAATTTGCTCAAGTTTGCCCAAGAGTTGACCAGACAAACTCTCTTCTAAGGCAGTGTGTCTTAAATTAGGGTTTCCATTTTCATCAAGATAGGTGAACTCCAAAGATCTCATATGCTCTCCATGATCCTAATATGTTCTCAAGACCCTCCATATCAAATTTCAAGTACTGCACAAGAAGTTTTCTCAGTCAACTGCTCAGATGCTTGAGAATCGACTGTATTAGCTCAAAAGTCAATTATGGCCCACATACAGTTAAACTTCAAGATTTTTGGTCAACATCCACATTTTTAAGTGACTTTCATAATTTGATCAAGGTTTGATCATTATTCTTCAAGGAATGTCCTAAATTCACCAAAACCCAAAAGTTGCTAAATTAGGGTTTCTCAGGAAAAGTCAACCAAACTTTGACCAATAATAACTTCTTCATACTTTATCAGAAATTTTCCATCCAAGGCTCATTTTGAAGAGGATGCAATTCCTTACAATTCATCTTCAGCGCTCAAGTTCAAAATATGCACTCATAAAAAGATATGATTTTGACATTATAGGTCCTTTTGAAAAGTCAACAAAAACACCTTTTGGGTCAAAGCTTCATACATGAACATGGAAGATCCAATTGATATGAAACTAAAAGTTTTGTTTATAGGACATCCTAAGCTTTTTAAAAAGTCTAAGAACACCCTCCTAGGGTCAAAATTGAGAGAGTTGTGCATTGTCAAAGTTGGCAATATTTGTAAAATTGTCAAAAGTCAATATTGATCAAATATGCATTTTTTTCCAAAGGGGCACATGTTTTCTTATTTGAAACATGTTTCTAATAGGACCCACGAACCCTGAGCTTTTCCACCTATTATTTTATTATTTTTATCATTTATTTTGATTTTTTATTCATTTAAACCAAAATAAATCAAATTAAATGGTAAAATAATAAAAGCAAATTAAATCTTGGGATTTTTGTGAACATTATGAGTCCATATACAACTAGCATGGCATTTAATTCGTGTAAGGATGATTTTGATTGAAAAAGTCATGATTGGAGCTATTTTGGAAAGAAATCATACAAGGCCAAAATCAAATTAAATCTTCATAATTCCTCAAGATACCATGAGATTTCTTCCATTATTTTTGACCTAAATTCCTCCTCTATATAAACACAACACCCTCATACACTAGGGATCAAAATTGTCTACCCAAGAATGCTCTCTAAAAACCTCAAATTTTGTCAAAACTAGTGCAAAGTCAAAGCTGAAGATCCAGCCACTTTCAGTCCAAGCCATCAATTACAAATCATTCCTGAGGTATCTAAGGGTAAGAATAGGTAGAAAGTCATGGCCATTGATGCTAGAAACAAGCATACTCATCTTCTCTGGTTTTCTTTTCTTTCAAACATTCATATAATTAATTTCATGCATTGGTAATGTTTATTAATTGTCCAAATGAGTTCTTGTTGTTACGTAGAACAGGTTTGAATCACAAACAATAGCTTGGCTTGGTGGATGAGGCGCCTAACTGTGACGCAAGGGGCATTGGTTCATCACCCACCCCATGCATTTTTCACTTTTTTGACTATTTTCTTTTCTAACCCTTTTCATTTATTTATTTTTCACTTGATTTGTTTTCTATCATTAATTTAATTAACATATAAAATCACAAAAAAAAATCATTAAATATTAGTGTTAGGCTTTCATTAATTAAAATAATTTTTGACATAAAAGTTGTTTTGATTTAATCAATATTGATTTTATTTCATAATTAACTTATAAATTAATCAGAGTTAGGTTTTTAATTATTAATTCACACTTTTATTATTTTCCTAACAATTTACTGCAGATTCAGTACATCACCATTCCATATGTCCATCATACACTCATAAATCCTACCCTTTGGATCATCCCTTGGTCCAGATCCAGCGTCCAACCACAACAGCCCATGGTGCACTCTCTGAAGCTAATCCACATGGGATCACACGCAAGGAACATGGACCAACCAATTTGGGCCTAACAATTTGGCGATGCACCCCCCAATCTGCATTCTACCACACAAGTCCAATCTTTTCTTTTTTATTTTATTTCAATTCTTTTTATTGTTTTAATTTATTTATTTTATTTATTTTCCAAAAATCATTTTTAATCAAAACATAAAAATCAAAAAATCACAAACAATATTAGGTTTAGTTTTTTTTCATAAAATATTTAATTGCATTAATTAGTTTAATTAGGTTAACTTAAATCTTTTTTTTCATAATTAAAATCAAATAGAAATTAGGTTTAATTCTTAATTTTAATTCCTTCACAAAATAAAAACACAAAAATAGGTTAATTGTTTTTTTCATAAATTTAATGATTTTTCATAATTAAAACTTAATTAGTGATTAGGATATTTTGCAATTTATTCTTTATTTCCTTAAATAAAAATGACAAAAAATTATTATTTTTCTTTAATTAAATTCAATTTGGTTTTCAAGGGTCGAAACCCTAATTTCTCGCATTTACGTTTGTCGTACGTACTTTTCATTATATTTTTGTAATTGCTCCGAGGTTGTAATAGTCTTTTAAACTAGGGTTTTATTTACTGTTTAATTTCCCCCTAAGTTTTGGTTATGTAATCCCCATTCCCTGAAGCCTTGTAATAATTAGATTTACTTTTTCTCTTTTAATTTCCGCAATCTTTAACTGTCTAGATGTATGGATAATAGGATTGTAAGGAAAGAATGTCTGGAAAATTAAAACGGTAGATCACCTAATGTGCAAAGATTAAATAACTGAAACAAATCATATGCGCATGTTCACTCCTAGGGTTTACCTCACTTCGGTTGCCTTCGGTAAACAATCATTAAGCAAAGGATATTTTAGTGGTTGCCCTCCAGTTTAAAGAGATCAAAGTGTCCCATTCGAATGTTGCCTCGGAAATGTTTCCTCGGAAAAGATCTTAAGACTCTAGGGTTACTACTAAAGTTTTCTAATTGTTTCTTTAGTGATTGTATTTTGTCCCTTTCGAACGTCCCTTACAACTCCAATGACGGGGCTACCTACTCCTTAATAGTAGGATAGCGCTGTCTAAAGGAAAGAGAACAAACAATCTTTTTTCGAGTAGGTAGAATCTTAAGTACTTGCTCAATGAAAACTTTTCACACAAACACCTTTCGAAAACCAATTTTCAAAACAAACTTCGTCACATCCTTGAGGACTGATACAAAGGTTATCACGAAGTAAAACATTTTCAAGACAAACACACACAAGAAATTTGAAAAATGAGCAAGTACCTAAGAGCCCGTAGATAACTATAGATAGAAAGGATGCTAACACCTTCCCTTTCTATAATCTACCCCCCCCCCCCCCCCCGGTACTCAAAATCTCGAAAAAGGATTTTTTTTTTGTACTTTTTTCCTTTCCGGTTGGATGAATAAAAGTCAGTGGCGACTCTTGCTTACCGCGACATTTTGCGAACAAAAAGCGCAAAACGCAAACCAGTATTAAACAGTCGGTTTTGCCACTGTATCACAGAATTGATGACTCTGCTGGGGAATAATAAGTGGGGTATACCTTAGGATCTAGGTCATTAAAATTACTTCTCTTGATTGTCTCGATTGCTTTACTTTTGAGGGTTTATTTGAGGTTACTATAGATCCTATACACGGATCTGGGGGCACTCATTAGGTAAACAATAATAGATCGTGGAGACTGTACAGTGTAGACAGATATGGTTTAAGCGATGGTTGTGTTAGTGTGGCACTTTTGTTCGTACTGGTATCCTTTGTGGGGAAACGAGGAGAATACGGGACCGCCGCGTGGTGTCGTGAAGCACTAACGGACCTTAGAACCTTAGTTGAACAACTTGGCCATTAGAAAGTAGCGAGATAGACGGCCTCGGTGTAGAGATGAGAATTGGTTGGTACTCGATGCTACACTCATTGAGACCAGACTTTCTGGATATTTTGGTCGCAAGAAAAGATTGAGAGCTGAAACAATGCCTGATAAAGGATGGTCAGTGATATTGAGAATCTCTAGACCCTGATTACTTTTTTAGGACAGGTTTGAACCAACTAAAACTTTAAGAGGGTACTACCTTTAACTTCATGCAAGCCTTAAACCTATGGACTTTGTGTGACTTGATTGTGTTTGCTATACCTGTGTCTACTATACCTATGGTTTATCATGACATAATGCATCATAACATGGAATCCATGCTTATTGCACTAACCATTTCAAAGACCAAAGGAATTTATCTTTGTTTTGTTTTGCAGATTATGGCTTCCGTTCGTAGAAATACCATCCGAATCAGCTTTGTAAAGATACATTCCCAACTCAAAGAGCCAGTATCAAGAGTTTCCGAAACTTATACTTTCATTAAGAGACACAATCAACTTCTCATCCTGGTTACTTCAAACTTTAACGAACAGATGGTGAGCATACTTTTTCAGTTCTTCGATCCTAAACATCACTGCTTCACCTTTCCAGATTATCAGTTGGTACCCACCTTGGAAGAATTCTCTCAGCTATTGGGCATACCCATTCTTGAACAGGTACCCTTCACAGGTATAAAAGAAGTTCCTAAGCCAAAAGTCATTGCCTCAGCTTTGCATTTGAAACGGGCCGACGTGGTATCCAATTGGGAAACTCAAAGCAGAGTCGAGGGTTTTCTATCCAAATTTCTGATAGACAAAGCTCAACTATTTTGGGATGATTTGGATTTTCAGGCTTTTGAGGAGGTCTTGGCTCTTCTTATCTATGGTTTAGTTCTCTTCCCTAATCCGGACTCCTTTGTAGATGTGAATGCTATCAAGATTTTCCTTTCTTGCAACCCTGTGCCTACCTTGCTTGGAGATATTTTGCACACTCTCCATACTAGTACCATGAAGAGAAGAGGGAATCTTATGTGCTACATGTCGTTGCTGTCGAGGTGGTTTATTTCTCACCTCCCTAAGTCTGTACCGAAGAACGAAGAAGGTTTGGGTTGGTCACAAAGGATAATGTCACTCGGTCATACGAATATTCTTTGGTGTTCCCGAGCTATGGAAGACATTGCTATCATTGACCACTGTGGGGAGTACCCTAATGTCCCATTACTTGGTATCAGAGGGGGTATAACTTACAATCCTTGTCTAGCTTTGAGACAATTTGCTCATGCTCGAAGGGATGGTCCCCACGAGTTACTTATTGAGGGCATTGTATTCAATCATGGGGATGATGTTAAGGAGTATCGCCGGAGGTTCATACGAGCTTGGGGCATGGTAAACAGATCTGATGCCAAAGATTTGGGACCAAAGACTTCCATTCCCATGGAGCCTTACCTCCAATGGGTACGAGCTCGTGCCCAGAAGTTTATGATACCTTATGTGGTTGTATTACCGGTGATTGTGGAACCCACTACTGAAGAAGGCATCCCTTAAACGGTTCTTTATCCTTACATGCCCACTGATCTTGGGGAGTTACAGAGGTCTTGGATTTAGCTGAAGAATGAGCGGGATACTTACAGGGAACAGTTCCATGATCAAGAGAGGAAGGTTTTAAAACTCACCAGGAAGCTTCAGGAAGAAAGAGTGCTCAATGATTATATCAGCACAAAGAGAAAGCGTCCATGGGACGTTTAATTTTTTCTAGTTTTAGATTTGTTTTATTTACTTATTTGTAACGCCTTAAAGGCATTTTGAACCTTCAAATTTAAGCTAATAAAGTTTTTGTTTATTTTGGTTTGCAAATTTAAATTTCCTGAAGTCTTTGAAATCATTACATGCGCATCCCATTATCATACACATCATTACAGGTACCACTACAGGTTTCTCATCTTCTTTGCTGTTTATTTCAGCAAAAATGTCTTCCAATCAGCCATCAAAGATCTTCAGGCACAAAACGCCAAGTTCCAACAAATGTTCATCAGTCTGGAAAAAGGGCAAGAGGATATGAAAGCCCTCATTCTAAAAGAGAAGAAAAAGAAGAAGAAGGTTGTCGGTATTCTGAATATGGGCAGAAGGTTTGGAGAAACGTTGAAGCAACAAATTGATTTGACCTCTTCATCCAAGGAAGGGGAGAACCAAGAAGGGGAAAAAGACCTTAGTCCTACAGTTTCTGACAACGATACGGATTACAACGATGAGCAATATCCTCCTGCTGAGGATAGATACAAATAGTTAGAGGATCGTCTGAGTGCCATGGAAGTTCAGAGGATACCTGGGTTTGATTTTGAAGAATTGGGTCTGGTGTCGGGAGTGGTCATCCCTCAGAAGTTCAAAGCTCCAGTTTTTGCCAAGTATGATGGGGTGTCCTGTCCAAAACTCCATCTCCGCTCGTATGTCAGGAAGATCCAACCCCACACTGCTGATAGAAATTTGTGGGTGCACTTCTTTCAAGATAGTCTGTCAGGGACTCAGCTTGAATGATTCTACCAGTTGGAGGGAGCCAGTGTCCGAAACTGGGAAGATCTTGCTGCTGCTTTCTACAAGCAGTATCAGTATAATGCTAACCTTGCTCCCACTCGTACTCAACTCTAGAGTATGTCCATGGGTGCAGGTGAAGGTTTTAAAGATATTGCTCAGAAATGGAGAGACTTGGCTGGGAGAGTTCAACCCCCTTTGTCTGATAGGGAGTTGGTTGATATGTTTCTAGGAACGCTATCAGGTCCATTTTTCAATCACTTAATCGGCAGCTCGTCATCTGGTTTCACCGAGTTGATTTTAACTGGAGAAAGAGTAGAAGCTGGAATTTGGAGTGGTAAAATACAAAAGGATGCCTCCTCGAGTTCAGCAAAGAAGCCTTTTGCTGGTAAGAAGGAAGCCATTGCGGTCTATAGCTCGAGGGGGCAAAGCAGATCTGAACACCGTCAAACGGTAAATGCTGTAGTGATACCAAGACCCGCAGTTGCTCCACAACTCAACAATCAACAAAGGGTGGAAAGACCACATCGGCAATTTACCCGCATCAACATGACTTTGGCTGAAGTTCTACCTTATTTATTAAAATCCAACATGGCAACCTTGAGAAAGGCTCCCAAGAATCCAAACACTACCTCTGCTAGATACAATCCCAACACGCGGTGCGCCTACCATTCTAAGAGTCCTAGCCACGATACAAACTATTGTTGGGCTCTGAGAAACAAAGTACAAGACTTTCTTGAAGCCAAGGACATAGAGTTTGATGCTCCATAAAAGCCAAATGTTATAACTGCTCCCATGCCCAAACATGGCCGTGGAGTTAATGTTGTTGACACTGATTTGTTTGTGTCCTCTGTTGAAGAAATTTCTACTCCTATTATGACTGTTAAGAAGAATTTATTGTTGGCTGGTTTATTTCCGGGTTGTGGTGAAGGTTGCCACATGTGTTCGATTCTACCTTATGATTGCCATTTGTTGAAGTCAGGTGTTCATCGCCTGATGGATAATAAAGAGATTTTGTTCGAGAACAATGTGATCCCTGTTGTTCCCGTTGAAGACGTCGCTATTATAACCATTTCCGCCAATCCTTCCAAGGTTTCCTCGAGAATACCTGTTACGATTACACCTATTCAGAGAATTTCTCTACTGATAATCACTGTTCCTGGTCCTGTCCCATATGTCTCGGACAAAGATGTCCCATGGAATTATGGTGTCGATGTGTACTATCATGGCATTAAGCAAGATCTGAAGAATGAAGAAGCTAATACTGATGTCAGTAATATTGTCGGGACTAGTAAGGTTACCCGAAGTGGAAGGGTTTTCTCTCCTGAGATTGCTCCGAAGATCATCAAGCTTACTATTATTCCAACTGCTGCTCCAACCAGCACTCCTGACATTTCTCCTGTTCCTACTCCAGTTATTATCCCTGCTGCTGAGCCATCTGAGACTCGGGACAAGGAAATTATAGGTGAGTCTACCCGGACGGAGGCACCTAAGAAAATCGTTGTGGAAGCCTCTAAACAAGAAATAGAGGAAATATTAAAAATCATTAAGAAGAGCGACTACAATGTGGTCGAGCAGCTGGGGCAGACCCCATCAAATATATCCATGTTGTCTCTGCTGTTGTGTTCTGAATCCCATGCGAAGGCTTTGATTTCATTTCTCAAGACTGCGCATGTTCCACAGGAAACTTCAGCAGATCAGTTTAAAGATTGTGTGGCCAGCCTGACTGTTGACAATGGGCTGGATTTTTCAGATGCGGATCTGACACCGAAAGGAAGGAAGCATAATGATCCTCTTCATGTCTCGATTGAGTGTAGGGGCACCACTATGGCTCATGTGCTGGTAGATACCGGGTCTTCACTGAATGTTCTGCCGAAGAAAGCATTGGACCGTTGGGATTGTGAGGGTTTGACTCTAAAGCCTAGTAACATTGTGGTAAGAGCTTTTGACGGATCGAAGAGAATGGTGCACAGGGAGGTGGACATCCATGTCAAAGTGGGTTCTCAGACTTTTGGGTCCACCTTCTACGTTATGGATATCGGGTCGTCGAATTCTTATTTGTCCAGTCGTCCTTGGATCCATGAGGCTGGGGAAGTTACTTCCACACTCCATCAAATGCTGAAGTATACGGTGAAGGGAAAGATTGTCACAGTGCGAGGTGAAGAAGAATATATGGTGAGTCACCTCAATTCCTTTCGCTACATAGAGATGGACGGGGAATTCATAGAAACTCCTTGTTAGAATTTCGAAGAGGTCGCTCAGATCTTGGCATCTACTTAAGTTACTACCAACAAACCTCTATTGAAGATGGCTTCTCTCAAGGACGCCAGGGCTGTGGTTGAAGAAGGTGGGTGTACCAATTGGGGTCAGCTCCCTGATTTCACTCACAAAACTGACAAATTTGGTTTGGGCTTTACTCCAGGGGCTCAAAGGGCTGTTAGGCGCGCTCGGGCTGGAAGACCTCCTTTACACATCAACAATCGAGGAATTAATGCAATTGAAGACAATGAAGAGGATTCAGACATTGACAACTGGATCTACCCAACAACCAACGGTGGACCGAATAATTGGACGGCTAGGGACTTCATACCTGTTTCTTTTATTCCGCAGTAATTGACTCATTTGTTTTAAGATTTGTAATAAACAATTTGAAACTTTACGGCCCGGTGCCTTGCCCGAGGCATCTTGGCGTTGCTTGTGAGGGCTATTATTTGTCATTTCATATATCATTAATAAAGCATTGGACATTTCTTGCATACAAATTTTGCGCTCTTTTTTTTTCTTTTCTGTCTCTCACGTTATCAAAACAGCTATTCTCTTACACACACTTACGTATCATACTGAAGATCCATATCCACTCTGGATCCCATTGATAACAGCTCTGCTACTGCCAGTTATGACTTCAAATATCTGATCAACCAAGCCGAGGACGAAGGTGAGGATGATTGTGAGGTGCATGGAGAACTTTCTAGACTACTACAGCAGGAAGAAAGGGCCATATAGCCTCATGAAGAGCCAGTTGAGTCAGTGAATTTGGGTACAGAGGAAGACAGGAAAGAGGCTAAAATAGGTGCGAATCTGGAGCCTAGTGTCAAACAACGGTTAATATAGATGCTACACGACTATGTTGAGATCTCCGCCTGGTCTTATAAAGACATTCCTGGTTTGGACACTGATATTGTGGTACATCGCCTGCCGACTAAAGAAGACTGCCCTCCGGTAAAGCAGAAGGTCCGCCGTATGTGCCCTGAAATGTTAGAGAAAATCAAGGCAGAGGTCATGAAACAGTTCGACGCAGGATTCTTAGCTGTCACTTCTTATCCACAGTGGGTTGCCAATGTTATTCCGGTACCTAAGAAGGACGGTAAGGTACGGATGTGTGTGGACTACAGAGATCTGAACAGGGCAAGCCCCAAGGATGACTTCCCACTTCCTCACATTGATGTTCTAGTTGACAACACCGTGCAGCACAAGATCTTCTCCTTCATGGATGGTTTTTCTGGCTACAACCAGATCAAGATGGCTCCTGAGGACATGGAAAAGACAACCTTCGTTACACAGTGGGGCACCTTCTGTTACAAGGTAATGCGTTTTAGGTTGAAGAATGTTGGGGAAACATGACGAGTCTGGTCGAAAAGAGCATGAAATTTACTACCTTAGCAAAAAGTTTATCGACTATGAGACCCGATACTCATTGCTCGAGAAAACTTGTTACGCTTTGGCATGGGCTGCTCGCCGTCTGAGATAGTATATGCTGACTCACACTACCTTGTTGATATCAAAGATGAATCCGATCAAATATATTTTCGAGAAGCCTGCCTTATCCGGAAGAATAGCAAGATGGCATATGATCTTAACCGAGTACGACATCCAATACACAACCCAAAAAGTAATCAAGGGGAGTGTATTAGCGGATCATTTAGCGCATCAGGCCGTGGATGGCTACCAGTCCATGAATTTCGAGTTCCCGGATGTGAATATCATGTTGGTGACTGATTACGAAGAACTTGGACCGGATGAAGGACCTGAGGAGGGATCCCGATGGTCTATGTATTTTGATGGAGCCTCGAACGCACTGGGGAACGACATTGGCGCTGTAATCATATCTCCCAAGGGCTGTCATACTCCGTTCACCTCCCGATTATGTTTCAACTGCACCAACAACATGGAGGAGTATGAAGCATGTATCATGGGTCTTCAAGCTGCTATTGACCTGAGCATTAAGTTCTTAAGTGTGTTCGGAGATTCTGCCCTGGTGATAAGTCAGATCAAAGGCGAGTGGGATACGAAGCACCCGAATCTTATTCCTTACAAAGAGTACGTACTAACATTGCTCCCACACTTTGAGGAGGTAACCTTTGAACATTTCCCAAGAGAAGAGAATCAGTTAGCGGACGTGCTAGCTACTATGTATTCTATGTTTAAAGTTAGGTGGGACAATGAAGCTCCCCAGATTACCATTGAGAGGTTGGATGAACCCGCACATTGTTGTGACATTGAGGCTGAAGAGGTAGCAGACAAACCCTGGTTTCACGAAGTCAAAAGGTATCTCGAGGTTCAGGAGTATCCCGAAGGGGCATCTGTCAACGATAAGAAGTTTCTAAGTAGGTTCGCTGTGAAGTTCTTCATCAGTAACGGAATCCTCTATAAGCGTAACCATGATTCAACCTTACTGTGGTGTGTAGACAAGAGCGAGGCAGAAAGGATCATGGCATAGTTACATGAAGGTACCTTCGGAACTCATTCCAATGTACATACCATGACGAAGAAAATCCTACGAGCAGGATATTACTGGTCCACTATGGAAGTCGATTGTTATCAGCACTCTCGAACCTATCATAAGTGCCAAGTCTATGCTGATAAGGTGCATGTACCTCCAGTACCTTTGAATGTTTTGACAGCTCCTTGGCCCTTTGCAATGTGGGGCATCGACATGATCGGCAAGATCAGACATATTGTGTCTAACGGGCATCGCTTCATTCTGGTAGCCATTGATTACTTTACAAAGTGGGTTGAGGCAGCTTCCTTTGCTACAGTAACCAAGAACATCGTGGCGCGGTTCATTCGACACAATATGATCTGTCGATATGGTGTCCCAGAGAGAGTTATTAATGATAATGGTACAAATCTCAATAACACAATGATCACCGAGCTCTGTAAACAGTTCAAGATTCAGCATCATAACTCTTCTCCATACCGGCCGAAGATGAATGGGACTGTTGAAGTAGCTAACAAGAACACCAAGGACAAGATGCTAGACTCAATCGGGATTTAAACGCGCAATTAACTGAGCATAGGACTGAAGAACATCATGAAGAGCGGGTGGGTATAAATAAATTTTGAGCCTTTATCCTTTGTTTCTTGAACCGTGAACCAGGCCACGTTATAACCCTTAAAAGTCCTAGCTGAAGCATGGGTTAGTTCGAAAGTATACTGTTACAAAAGGTATCCTGACTCCTGAAGGTCCGTTACAAATCCCGAGTTAATATCACATCTTTGAAAAATTCTATTTTTTCTTTAAAAAAATAACTGCATTTTCAAAACTTCAAGACAGATGTAAGCTTTGCATTCTTAAAATAACATTGTTTGCATATGACTATTTGTTCAACAGCAGAGAAATTCGTATGACGAATATCTAGTGAACAAAAACCTTCTCAATAAAAAGAATCACCTCAAGTGGAAAAACACTTCCAACCAAGGGGCACGGCATGATCATTGTCCATCATCTGGGGCAGTCAAGTCAAGATTCAAGAAATCTCTCAAAGATGCCAAATAGCCAGGGGAAGATCTCCATCTAAATTACTTGGGGGCATTAGGCATGAATTCCAGCAACGAATCCTGTACGATCAAACAAAAATCTTCTAGTAGTGTGGCAACACAACACTACCGACAGTGATAACTCCCTACACCCTAAAAGCGTGGACATAGTCAGAAAATACTACGCATGAATAAAGACCCGCTAGGTTGACTGGCCCGGGCAAAAATAAGGGCATCCCGGAGAACCAAAAGGATTCGGGCAAAAATTAGGGATAAAAACAAAAAAGATATGTACACCTGGCAAGATGAAAACCTGAAAAGGCGGCTTGGGCAAAAAAGGGTTTCCCGATGGACTGAAAATCTGAAAAGACAGTCCAGGAAAAAGTTAGGGATTAAAGCGTACGACTATGTCCCGTCATCTCGTCACTTGCCTGTCAGTAGAAGAATTATCATTTCGATCGGAAGTTACCAAGCACCTCATAAGTTGGGATAACACTCAAGCCACAAGGCATCCGCAGTCACTTTCTCCAGCAGGTACAGGGGCAAAAAAGCCTTGATACAAAGTCATTATCGTATCCTCAACATGCGTCCAAGTAACATTTACACTCCCCACAAAGTAGAGTCAGCCAAAGTTGTGATCTCTGCCTCCCCAAACATGAGTTACTTTCCCCATCCAAGCTCTTTCGGAGAGCCGACGTCTATATTCCCAAGCCAAATTTTATAATCGCAAGCGGTTCATAAAGTTTTCTCCCGAACAGAGTTTATTTCTCTGAATACATAAGCTCAATCCCCGACAGACTTTATCCCTTCAGCTATGGAAGCTTCTCTCTCCAACAGAATTATTCCCCCATAGAGTTGTTCTCAAGCAGAGTCTCTCCTCGGCAGAATATCCATAAACAAGGGGAAAATCTCCAGCATAGTCATCTCTGGTTCACCATCTCCAGCGGAAGTAGAAGAACCACTTTTTCTACGATAGTCAGGAACTCAATTTCCATTACTCTCCATTAGCAGTCAGGGATTTATTTTCCAAAACTCGTCGTGCCACAATAGAATTTCATGTTCATATATCATGACGTGCGCATACATATTGCATACGACATAATCTCATTTATTATGAGAACATCATCATACAATGCATGTCATGCATCATATATGATTAATCATGTACCTTTTCAAGAAAGATGGTTATCATCAACAACTTCCAGCATCTTCAAGATTAGCTCCTGAAACTAAACAGAGTAATTATCTGCACGATCAAATGCAGCTTTACACGGGTTTGTCACGAAGCAATCTTACACGAGTTTCTCCTAAATGCAGCTTCACATGGGTTTATCATGAAAAATATTACACGGGTCTTTTCTCATACATTTCCAAATAAACTTTTACACGAACTTATCATAAAGTAACCTTACCTATGTTCCTTCTGAAGTTTTACACGAACTTATCACAAAGTAACCTTACTTAGGTTCCTTCTGAAGTTTTTACACGAACTTATCCCGAAATAACCTTACCCAGGTTCCTCCTGAAGTTTTACACAAACTTATCACGAAATAACCTTACCCAGGTTCCTCCTGAAGTTTTACACAAACTTATCACGAAATAAAATTACCCAGGTTCCTCCTTAAGTTTTACATAAACTTATCACAAAGTAACCTTACCCAGGTTCCCCCTGAAGTTTTACACGAACTTATCCCAAAGTAACCTTACCCATGTTCCTCCTGAAGTTTTACATGAACTCATCCCAAAGTAACCTTACCCAGGTTCCTTCTGAAGTTTTACACGAACTTATCCCAAAGTAACCTTACCCAGGTTCCTCCTGAAGTTTTACACGAACTCATCCCAAAGTAACCTTACCCAGGTTCCTTATGAAGTTTTACACGAACTTATCACAAAGTAACCTTACCCAGGTTCCTCCTGAAGTTTTACGCAAACTTATCTCAAAGTAACCTTACCCCGGTTCATTCTGAAGTTTTACACGAACTTATCACAAAGTAACCTTACCCAGGTTCCTCTTGAAGTATTACATAGACTTAACCCAAAGTAACCTTACCCAGGTTCCTGCCGAATTTTACATGAAGTTATCCCAAAGTAACCCTACACAGTTTCCTCCTAAAACCCTACACAGACAACCTTACCCAGGTTCCTTCTGAAGTTTCACTCAGACTTATCCTGAAGCAACCTTACCTAGGTTCCTTCTCGGTTCAGATGCAGTTTTACCCAAACTCTTCACAGAGCAACCTTACCTAGGTTCCTTCTCGGTTCAGATGCAGTTTTACCCAAACTCCTCACAAAGCAACCTTACCCAGGTTCCTTCTCAATTCAGATGCAGTTTTACCCAAACTCCTCACAAAGCAACCTTACCCAGGTTTCTTCTCATTTCAGATGCAGTTTTACCCAAACTCCTCACAAAGCAACCTTACCCAGGTTCCTTCTTGGTTCAGATGCAGTTTTACCCAAACTCCTCACGAAACAACCTTACCCAGGTTCCTTCCCATAAGCCCTACTTTCCAGGTTCCTTCTCATAACCTTACCATCCAGGTTTCTTTTCTCTTATCTCCATACGGCAGTCCACAACACTGTAAGACCTGGACCTGATCAAACGCGATCGGTTTCACCTTTCCCCAGTAGGTCGCGATGCAACCTATACATTGACCAAATATGCAGTTCACCTCTGGAGTTAATTCCCCAGTAGAGTAACGGACAACTGAAGCTCCTAAAATTATATTTCTCCCAAGACATATACCAACATTCCTCAGCAGATTCCTCCTCAATGACAAGATTAGGGACTCTCATCGAAGGAATGTCTCAGGAAATCCACATTCTCTAGATGGCATCTTTAAGCCCATCTCAGAAAATTCTCCGTCACATCAAAGATGGCATCTTTAAGCCCATCTCCGACAAATCTTCTATCATCAACCTCCAAATGGCATTTGTAAGCCCATTCCCGATGTCACAAGTCGAGTGCCACTTCATGCGAGTGCAAATTTCTGGGCACTTTAGTGTTCAATCATCTTCCACCTTCAGATTATGAAAGGCAAACAAGTCAATCTACATCCGCAGGTTTAAGAAGATTGAACAGGGGAAGCTGTTGTACCCCAAGATTTTCCCTCTCATTTTACTCAATACATACTCCTAGAGATCCTCAATTTGCTCAAGTTTTCCCAAGAGTTGACCAGACAAACTCTCTCCTAAGGCAGTGTGTCTCAAATTAGGATTTCCATTTTCATCAAGATAGGTAAACTCCAAAGACCTCATATGCTCTCCATGGTCCTAATATGTTCTCAAGACCCTCCATGTCAAATTTCAAGCACTGCACCAGAAGTTTTCTCAGTCAACTGCTCAGATGCTTGAGAATCGACTATATTAGGTCAAAAGTCAATTGTAGCCCACGTACAGTCAAACTTCAAGATTTTTGGTCAACTTCCACATTTTGAAGTGACTTTTATCATTTTATAAAGGGTTGATCATTATTAATGCCCTAAATTCACCAAAACCTAAAAGTTGCTAAATTAGGGTTTCTTAGAAAAAGTCAACCAAACTTTGACCAAGCATAACTTCTTCATAATTTATCAGAAATTTTCCATACAAGGCTCATTTTGAAGAGGATGCAATTCCCTACAATTCATCTTCAGTGCTCAATTCAAAATATGAACTCATAAAAAGATATGAATTTTGACATTATAGGTCCTTTTGAATAGTCAACAAAAACACCTTTTGAGTCAAAGCTTCATACATGAACATGGAAGATCCAATTGATATGAAACCAAAAGTTTTGTTTATAGGAAATCCTAAGCTTTCTAAAAAGTCCAAGAACACCCTCCTAGGGTCAAAATTGGGAGAGTTGTGTATTGTCAAAGTTGGCAATTTTTGGAAAATTGTCAAAAGTCAACATTGATCAAATTTGCATTTTTTCAAAAGGGGCCCATTTTTTCTTGTTTGAAACATGTTTCTAATAGGACCCACGACCCCTGAGCTTTTCCACCTATTATTTTATTATTTTTATCATTTATTTTGATTTTTTATTCATTTAAACCAAAATAAATCAAATTAAATGGTAAAATAATAAAAGCAAATCAAATCTTGGGATTTTTGTGCATATTATGAGTCCATATACATCTAGCATGGCATGTAATTCGTGCAAGGATGATTTAGATTGAAAAAGTCATGATTGGAGCTATTTTGGAAAGAAATCATACAAGGCCAAAATCAAATTAAATCTTCATAATTCCTCAAGATACCATGAGATTTCTTCCATTATTTTTTACCTAAATTACTCCTCTATATAAACACAACACCCTCATACACTAGGGAGCACAAAATTGGCTGCCCAAGAACGCTCTCTAAAAACCTCAAATTTTATCAAAACTAGTGCAAAATCAAAACCGAAGATCCAGCCACTTTCAGTCCAAGCCGTCAATTACAAATCATTCCTGAGGTATCTAAGGGTAAGAATAGGTCGAAAGTCATGGCCATTGATGCTTGAAACAAGCATACTCATCTTCTCCTGTTTGCTTTTCTTTCAAACATTCATATAATTAATTTCATGCATTGCTAATGTTTATTAACTGTCCAAATGAGTTCTTGTTGTTACGTAGAACAGGTTTGAATCATAAACAATAGCTTGGCTTGGTGGATGAGGCGCCTAACTGTGACCCAAGGGGCACGGGTTCATCACCCACCCCATACATTTTTCACTTTTTTGACTATTTTCTTTTGTAACCCTTTTCATTTATTTATTTTTCACTTGATTTGTTTTCTATCATTAATTTAATTAACATATAAAATCACAAAAAAAATCATTAAATATTAGTTTTAGGCTTTCAATTAATTAAAATAATTTTTGACATAAAAGTTGTTTTGATTTAATCAATATTGATTTTATTTCATAATTAACTTGTAAATTAATCAGAGTTAGATTTTTAATTATTAATTCACACTTTTATTATTTTCCTAACAATTTACTGCAGATTCAGTACATCACCATTCCATGCGTCCATCATACGCTCACAAATCCTACCCTTTGGATCATCCCTTGGTCCAGATCCAGCGTCCAACCACAGCAGCCCATGGTGCACTCTCTAAAGCTAATCCACATGGGATCACACGCAAGAAACATGGGTCAACCAATTTGGGCCTAAAAATTTGGCAATGCACCCCCAATATGCATTCTACCACACAGGCCCAATCTTTTCTTTTTTATTTTACTTCAATTCTTTTTATTGTTTTAATTTATTTATTTTATTTATTTTCCAAAAATCATTTTTAAACAAAACATAAAATCATAAAATCACAAACAATATTAGGTTTAGTCTTTTTTTTCATAAAATATTTAATTGCATTAATTATTTTAATTAGGTTAACTTAAATCTTTTTTTTTCATAATTAAAATCAAATAGAAATTAGGTTTAATTCTTAATTTTAATTCCTTCTCAAAATAAAAACACAAAAATAGGTTAATTGTTTTTTTTCATTAATTTAATGATTTTTCATAATTAAAACTTAATTAGTGATTAGGATATTTTGCAATTTATTCTTTATTTCCTTAAATAAAAATGACAAAAAATGATTTTTTTCTTTAATTAAATTCAATTTGGTTTTCAAGGGTCAAAACCCTAATTTCTCGCAGTTACGTTTGTCGTACGTACTTTTCATTATATTTTTGTAATTGCTCTGAGGTTGTAATAGTCTTTTAAACTAGGGTTTTATTTACTGTTTAATTACCCCTCAAGTTTTGGTTATGTAATCTTCATTCCCCGAAGCCTTGTAATAATTAGATTTACTTTTCCGCTAATCTTTAATTGTCTAGATGTATGGCTAATATGATTGTAAGGCAAGAATGTCTAGAAAATTAAAACGGTAGATCACCTAATGTGCAAAGATTAAATAACTGAAACAAATCATATGCACATGTTCACTCCTAGGGTTTACCTCACTTTGGTTGCCTTCGATAAACAATCATTAAGCATAGGAGATTTTAGTGGTTGCCCTTCAGTCTAAAGAGATCAAAGTGTCTCATTCGAATGTTGCCTCAGAAATGTTGCCTCAGAAAAGATCTTAAGACTCTAGGGTTACTACTAAAGTTTTCTAATTGTTGCTTCAGTGATTGTATTTTGTCCCTTTCGAACGTCCCTTACAACTCCAACGACGGGGCTACCTACTCCTTAATAGTAGGATAGCGCTGTCTAAAGGAAAGAGAACAAACAATCTTTTTTCGAGTAGGTAGAATCTTAAGTACTTGCTCAATGAAAACTTTTCACACAAACATCTTTCGAAAACCAATTTTCAAAACAAACTACGTCACATCCTTGAGGACTGATACAAGGGTTATCACGAAGTAAAACATTTTCAAGACAAACACACACAAGCAATTTGAAAAATGAGCAAGTACCTAAGAGTCTGTAGATAACTACAGATAGAAAGGGTGCTAACACCTTCCCTTTCTATAATCTACCTCCCGCACTCAAAATCTCGAAAAAGGATTTTCTTCTGTACTTTTTTCCTTTCCGGTTGGATGAAATAAAAGTCGGTGGCGACTCTTGCTTACCGCGACATTTTGAGAACAAAAAGCGCAAAACGCAAACCAGTATTAAACAGTCGGTTTTACCATCGTATCACGAAGTGTATTGTTTTCATGTTTGGTTTTGTCTTTGATTAGGGTTTTCTAATTGATTGGTTTTAGTCTTTTCATTCAAACCCTAATTACTAGCATTTGTATATAAAGCGATAAATTGCAGAATTTAAAATTACTACGCTATTACAATAATTGTGGGAGGGGGTGTACAAATTATAAATGGAGAATGCAAGAAAATAAATCTAATTAATCTATTACAACCATATTGAATTTATACAAGAATTGAAATAAATAATGTACAAAATGAATAAATGTACAAAAATATGAAATGTAAAGTAAATGGATAGTGGTTTGGATTTTTTTTTAGAGAAAAGGGATTTTGTTTTAACCTAATCAAATAAAAGAAAATAATTAATTAAAAGTAAAACCTAAATTTACTAGAAAAAGAAATCTAATAAAAACCCTAAACTAAATGTTTATTATAAAAGGAAATTAAGTTCATGAGAAGAATATTTTTGGTATTTTTTGTCTTAAAAATAATTTATAGTATTATGAAATATTTTTGGTCTTTTTGATTTAAAAAAGAGAATTTTTTAATTATGAGAGAAATAAACTAAAATCCTAGTTTTTTTTAATTAAATTACAAATTAATTAGTCAAAATAAATAAAGTATGATTAAATAAAATATTTTTTTATGGGAAAAAATAAATAAACTATTTCAAAATATAAATCTACTATTTTTATATTTTTTATGATTTTTTAATAGTAGATAAAATATTTAAGAAAATAAATAAATAAAAATAAGAAAAAAAGAAAATAAATGCCCTAGGGTGTGTAAATGAAACAGGGGGTCAGAAAGTAAAAAAAACATAAGCCCAAGGAGAAGGCCTAGCGCTTGTCCAAAAAAGTCAGAATAGGAAAAATATGAAAAAAAATCAAAAGGGTACCACTGGGGCTCGAACCCAGGTCCCTTAAGTCACAGGCACGCGTTTCTACCACTGGGATGGCTATACATCCGTTTATATAAATCAAACCATAAATATATATGGTAAACACGTTCCTGAGGCCAACTTCATCTTCAACCTCACGCCCATCCAGAAGCTCTATATCTCATTCAAATCTCAACAAAAATGAAAACTGTAAACATGAAACTTGAACAAATTTCCTCACGATTTTAGAAATGCAAAGCAATAAAATTATAGATCAAAGATAAGAATTAATTTTAATGGCCCTAATCTGAACCCTAAAAATTTCAGAAACTTCAATCTTAAAATTCTCTAAGCTCAAACCAAATTAATTAAAACTATGAACATGGTTAGCTTTAGGGCAATGATATCTACATTTGTCATTCACAAATAAACCATTAATGATGCATGTATGAAAAGTTCTAAAGTCAAAAAACTTACCTTGCAAGAGGGTATCGGGTTTGGAGTTTGAGCAGCTTTCAGTGAGTTCCAATGATTGGGTTAGCTTCCTCAAGTTCCCAGGAAGCTAATGGGATGCTTAGCTTGAGTTGAAAGTGCTTCAGGAGTTCTGGAGAAGTCCAAGGGCAAAGCTATGTTACTGAAAATAGAGGATGGTGTTAATGGTGTTACAATCTTGTAATAGGATGTGGGATGAGTTCTAAATGATGTTTAGAAATTTTAGGAACCAAAAGGCTTGAAAATGCACGAGGGAGATGTGA
Source organism: Vicia faba (assembly GCA_948472305.1). Classification (NCBI taxonomy): domain Eukaryota; kingdom Viridiplantae; phylum Streptophyta; class Magnoliopsida; order Fabales; family Fabaceae; genus Vicia; species Vicia faba. Next base: position 1,222,290,358 of record OX451735.1, read on the forward strand.
GTTTCAAACTTTTGGTCAGGTTAGGCAACAATGGAGGTATGTGATGAAATTTTGAGCTCTTGGTGTTTTTAGGGGTCAAGCATGCGTATGTTTTGTGGAAAATGGCTTGTGTATCTATAAGCAAAGAGTCTTGAGTGGTTTGGCCAGTGAGAAGACAAGTTACAAGTTATTTGCTATGTTACTTGATTTTTAAGAAAAGTCGGAAAACAAGTTTCAAGAGGAGGTACAAGCATGGGCTGGGTGATTGTAAGTGTCTAAGCCATTTATTTTGTATTGTGAGATATGTATGATCAGAAAAGAACAAGTGCAAGGCTCAAGAACAATTTTTGTGCAAAAAGTCACTTTATCAAAATGGCAATGTGCACATTCTTCCCAAAATGGATATAAAGCATGGCCTTGCATTGAATGCTTGAAATGAGACCTCTAATAGTTGTGTAAGCAATTAATTATGGAGTTCCTAACAAGTTTTAGGCCTGTAAGGTAGAGTTTATGCAGCATAACTTTGAATTTTGAATTTGGTTCATCACAAAATGACTTGTAATTCAAGTGATAAAACCCTAACTTCATCTCTTCGATTCTCCCTACTTAAAAATGATCTCAAGGAGTTATTTGACATTTTGGAAAGCTTGTAATGTGATCTACAATAAATCTTTGAATAACTTTTGAATATTCCCCTTGGAACTATATAAAAAAGTGCCATGAAGTTAGGTCAAAATCCTGACCATATTAGGGCAAAATTTCACTAAGTGTTTTTGTTTCATGACCATGTATTCTTAAAATTATAACTTGATATCCAAGAACTTTTGGAAGGAGTTGTGTAAATCAAAGTTGTATATTTCATGGATATCTACAACTTTCATGTTGGAAGTTTCATCTGAATCAACTTGCATCATGGTGAAAATTTTTCTCAAAGTTATGAATAAATAAGAAATTTCTAACACTTAGAAAAATTTCTAAGTTTAGAAATTTTAACTTTTCAAAATGAAATCTTGAATTTTGGATTTCTTGATGAATAAGTTTCATATTTTTACATGTTTTGATGAATTGTGATCTTTGGCATTTGATTTTGACCAAAAAGTCAAAGTTTGACTTTTCAGTATATAGTTGACTTTTGATCAGTTGACTAAAAATTCATCTATCAATCCATTGGACTTGAGCAATGTTTTGAGGCATGTCATTAGGTAAAAATGATGCAATTGGACTATTGAGATCATGCCTTAAACTAATTGATCATTTGCTAGGTCAAAAATCAGAAATTGCCCTTTCCCAGTCAAAACCCTAATTTTGACCATTTTGACCTTTTGGAGATTTGGTCAAATTTCTTGAGGAATTGTGGTCCAAACTTGATCAAATGATACATATGAGTTAAAAATGTTGATGTGGATCCAAAATTAAGAAGTTTGACTGTAAATTGGCCATAGTTGACTTTTTCCCCAATACATTTGATTTTTAGGTCAACTGCTCAATTGACTGAGCAAAAGTGTGATCCAAAGCTTGAAACTTGACATGAGTAATATTGAGGGTCCATAATGATCCATGAAATTCATATGGGGAAATGGAAGTTCAAATATCCTTGTGCAATCTCAAACCCTGATTTTGGTCATCAGTGCTTAAGGAAGTGTCTTGAGCTGATCAAACCCTAGTGCAGTCTTGAGCCCAATGAGATCTTGTGAGCAAATTCTTGATAAGTGAGAGGGAAAATTTTGGGGTACAACAGCGTGCACCTACCAATTGATCCATAGGGTCATCTATTCTTGGAAGTTGATACTTATTTTTTATTGTCACTTTATTCAGTTGTTGGTAATCAACACAAAGCCTCATACTACCATCTTTCTTTTTCACCAGTAATACTGGAGCTTCCGAAGGCGATATGCTTGGTCTCATAAACTTCTTCTCAAGCAATTATTCTAACTGCTTCTTTAACTCTTCCAATTCAGACGCTGACATCCTGTACGACACCATAGAAATATGTATGGTACTAGGAACAAGATCGATGATGAATTACACTTCTCTTTCTGGAGGTACGTCAGAAATATCATATGGGAAAACTTCAGGAAAATCACATACTACTTGCAACTCATCAATTGCAGCCTGATTCTGAATAGACAGAGACGCCATCAATGAAAACACCTGAGCTTCATCCTGCATCAACCCATTCACCTGTCTAGTAGATAAGAATTCAGCTTTCTCCTCTTTGTCAGGAGCAGAAAACCGAACAGATTTGTTGTAGCAATTAATATGAACATAATTATATTTCAGCCAGTTCATACCCAAAATCACATTCAGACCACTCATAGGTAAACAAACTAGATCCACAACAAAATCTCTGTCATAGATTGAAAAAGGGCACTTCGAGTACACTAGAGAAGCAGTCACTGATCCCTTAGTTGGGGTATCGATAATTATATCTCTGTTCATAGAAGATAACACAAGATCACAACTTTTCACACAATCAGCAATAATAAAACAATGTATAACACCATTATCAATAATAGTAATTAAATGAGTACTTTTAATGAAACATATACCTCTGATCAAGCGGTCTCCACTAGATGTCTAAGTCCCAGCTAAAGCAAACACTTTTCCACCAGATTGAGCTTGCTTCAGTTTCTGGAATAGAGAAATGATATGTCCTTCCTCTCCACATTTGAAACATATTACTTCTTTGTGTCTACATTCAGTTACCTCATGCCCAATCTTGCCACAATGGAAACACCTTTTCAATCCAACATCACATTCATTACTCCGATGACCCGGTCTTCTATATTTATAACACACAATACCGGCAGGAACACCTCTCCCACTTGGCCTCTTCCCATCAGCAACTTTCTGTCTTCCTTTGATAGTCAGAGCATTATAAGGCTTCCAACGAATATGTTGTTGCTTGCCTCTCCTATCACTCAGGATCTTGTAGTGAGCCTGACTATCCTTTTTATAGATTTTGAAACTATTCACTAAATCTAACAGCTTACGAATCCCTTGGTACCCAATTGCCTTCTTGATCTCTAAATGCAAGCCATTTTCAAACTTTATGCACTTAGAAAATTCAGCAGTTGCCTCACTGTAATGAGGGTAGAACCTTGCCAACTCCACGAACTTAGCAGTATAATCAGATATCGACAAGTCTCCATGTTTCAACTCTAGAAATTCAATTTGTTTCTTCTCGCGAACATATTACGGTAAGTACTTTCTTATAAATTCTTTGTTGAACATAACCCATGTAATATCTTCTTCTTCACCATTCAGCCTTTGGTGAGTACTCATCCACCAGTCATCAGCCTCTCCTTCCAACTGATGTGTACCTAAATGTACCTTTTGTGCATCCGTACAGTCCATAACCCGAAAGATCCTATCGATCTCCTTGAGCCAACTCTACGCCTCATCAGGATCATGCTTATCCTTGAACGTAGGTGGATGGTTCCTTCAGAATATTTCCAAGACACGGGATCCATCATTCCCACCAGTATTAAGCTGATGTTGCACAGCCTGAGCCAAAGCCTAAAAGGCAGCATCAAGTGCAATATTGTTCCTTCCAGCCATTACTCTGTTGCATATCATATCATTAAATAATGGTTAGATAAAATGCATCAACAATATTCAACAATCATACTACACTATTGACTCGACCACCTGGCCGGACGGACCGACCTGCTCTGATACCACTAATGTAACATCCTATTTTCCTGTTGGTAATTTAACCAAAAATCAGAGTAATTAAATTCTTAAAAATAAAACATCAAGAATAGGATGCCACATCTTCATGCATCATACATGCTCATATAAAGAGATATACAACACATAGTCACTTATTCATCATGTTTGAACTTTGTTGCATTTATTCGCAGTGGAAAAACATCATTAGAAATCATTCTCAACATGATTAATAGTTGTCACAATTCAAAACTTAAACTAAAACATAAATTAAAATTCAACAAAACATAGTTCTACAATAGTTTACTCCCATCATAATAAAACAAATGTGAAACCCACAAGTGTTATGTATCAGAGCTAACACTGACTAAATCTATGTAAAATAAGGCCCTTCTCAGCTAACTTCGACCTCGAGCTACTTCAGATCATCTGCACCTTACCCACGTAGAAGCAACATTCAAACAAAATGGGTGAGATACCATAACAATATAAATGTGAGCATAATAATAAGTAGATATTAATTTACATACACACAAAATGTTTCTTTACCTTACACCTTTATTTTATCCATCATACAATAAAATTACATCAACATACAAGTGAATATACATACAACACATAAAACTCATCATAATGTGGATCATATTATTTTGGCATCAAAACATCAAGTCAACAATCATAATATAATTCAATGAGAGCGACAATGACCCAACGCATGTGGTACCAATAAATAAAAACCTTCATCTTAATAATGCCATCTTAGGACAACAACATCATAACGCCAATACAGGCCATCGTTACCCAATACAGGCCATTGTTCACCAATACAGGCCATCGTTCGTGAATGCATGTGACATTGACATGCAACAACGCACATCACATTGATTATGTTTACTCATTAATGACACACCAATACAGGCCATCGTCATAATCAATATCATGAAATACATCATGTAAAATAATCAAATTATTCATACAATATCATCTTACTCAATAACATCTCAATTCATGGAACATTACTCAAGAATATACACATATAGGCATCAATGTTGGTAAAATAATTAGCTACTGTGTTCCAATTTATTTTTATAGAATAGAAAATCATATAGCTTCGTACTGGTCCAAACGAAACGTCAAACAAACACCCGAGTCAAAAGCTATGCAATTTAAAAATTTTGGAAAATTTGATTTTTTTTTCAAAGTTAACTGGTTACTGCATAGTGGGTAACCGGTGATACCCCTCTGGTTCAGAATTACAACGCTACTGTCCAGTTGGGTAATCGATTCCCACCTATGTTGTACCTGGGTACACATTCATATTTTAGCCCAGTTTTCCCAAAATTGCACAGGGTAACCGGTTACCCTCAATGATGTACCCGGTTAAACATGATATAGAGTTTAAAAATCTGCAACTTTGTAGGTTACAAAAATCCATGTTTCTAAACCCCAATTGCCAACAATTGAACCAAAATAATATTTCTAAATTACACTAATTATTAACTAACAATGTCTATTCATTCCATTAAATATTCATCATCAAATTTCACCAATAACATACAAGAATGCATCAAAGAGTTCATCAATGAGAAAATCTCCAATCAAGCAAAATAAAGAAAAAATAAAAAACAGCAATCATGAGACCTAAAACACTACCATAACTCATTGTTATGGAACCCATTATAGTGTTAGAATCCCACCCTTACCTTAGATTTTGGTCGATTCTTGATTCCTACGGTGAACCTTCTTGCCCTAGCCTTTTCCTCTTCTCCTCTCTTCTACGATATTCTCTGTTCTTTTTCTACGTTGTTTTTCCTCTTCTATATTTTTACTCTATTTTATCCCAAAGACACCTAAACCCTAATACCAATCTTTTACTTCTCAATTAAATAAAATAATAATTATCTAAGTAACCATAAAATAATAATAATTCTATTATTCTACTAATAATTCTATTTAATTATTATACTATAGTATTAAATCTAATATTTTAATACAAATAATGCTAATAAACTATTTATCTCTCTACACCTTATATTTCTACACTTTTGGTCATACACCCCCCATTATCTCAATTATAATAATTTCTCAGGTATCTATGTCTCAACAGAAGCATCATAGTACAATAAAAGATTCACTGAAGTGTATAAATACATCACATCACTTAATTAATTTAAATAAAACAATTCAACGAAATCGGGGTGTTACAGTAACCGATTACCAGTTTTAATGTAACGAGTTACCATTGAGAAAAATTGTGTACTCTCTATTTCTGGAATGTGTGTAACCGATTAGCAGTTTTGGTGTAACCGGTTACCACTTTTATGTCAAAACTAAATAAATTCATAACAAGAGTTCTGGGTATCTGAATGAGGTGTCGTTTGAAGCGTTAGACAATTTACGGACTGTACTTTATTTAAAAATAGTATTAGAGTCTGAAAATGATTAAATGTTGTATAATGGTGATAAGTGCAAAATAGTTGTTATATTTGTGTATAACTTAGTGGCACTTGTCGACTCATTTTGTTGTAATCCTTTGAATAAACATTGAATTGTGTATGTATTTGTACATATTGAGTATAATCGTGTTTTTGTGTAAATATTGTATCGTTTGATAGTTTTTCATCTCTTTTGTAGGTATTCATTCATAATTTGAGTATCGAGTAATAAGAGCCAAATGCAAAGCTTCAAAGAGGCGATTTTGATCAATCCATCAAAGAATAATTCTCAAATCAAAGATTATAAAAATCATCAATTTGTTTGATATTTAGGCATTGTTAGATAGATTATTGAATAAGCTTTCCAACTCTTCAAACTGTGTATGGATCGGAGTTACGGTTCTCAATTTTTGGCGAAAATAAGTGATGAGTTTTTTCGACATAGTAGGTTTGGCTCTAAGCACGCCCTGTGACTTCAAAACTCATTAAATAGGGCAAAAAAACACATTTTTAGGTTATGGGTTGGGTATTTTTGAGTCACAACACCATCAAACCCATTTTTGGTCTTTAGAGCTTAGAAAACAATATTTTTGGCTTGTAATCGGATGATCCGAGGCCAGGAACTTGGTGGATCGTGTTTGACACCATGAGAGATTCAGTTTCCTCTCATTTTATTCTCTTTGAAACCATTATTTTTTGGAGTTTTGTATATAAGTATGCTTGTTTATAGGTATATTTATTACTCATAGTTTTGTTTGATGCTTTCTTTACAAATCAATATTGGTGATTGCTTGCTTTATTTGGGTTTGGGTTGTTGTAGACATGTACAATTTAAATCTGGATTTCGTATGAACGTCTATTGGGTTTTGATTCTAGAAATAGATCATGATGTTGTATTCACTTGAGTATCGAATCTTAATGCCTCCTTATTGTTTGAGTTTCCCGCGAAATCGCCTCTTCCACCCTCAAAAAAGGACAACAAGTCTTGTAGAAACCCATAGTAAACCCATCCGGACCCAGGCTCTTGTCCTCATCACACTTCCAAATGATATCCCTCACTTTATCCTCTGAAAAAGGAAGTTCCAAAGAAAAAGCTTCTGTCTCCGAAAGAGACTTGAAGGAAATACTGTTAGAATATTGACTTTATATGGGCATCATGTAGATAATCCGTAGTAGAGGTGTGGAAGTGAGTGGAAGAGATTACTCTTCTTTATGATTTTGTTGAGTCAGCTTCTGCTCTTATATGTAGCATCGAGGGGATAATGTTTGTTATTTATTTTATGTTGAGATGAGACTTTTATGTGAACCTCTGATGTTTGATAATTCCTTATGACTAAATTTTGTTATAATTCATGTTTGTGAATTTAAAACTATTCAGCTTGTTGATATTTTTCCACTGCTAATAAAATATTGGAGTTCAAACTTGCTTTATGATTCCTATTATTTTTAAATTCCATATGTGTTACATATCCTATTGTATGAGCTGGTTGAAATGTAGCATCCTAATTGCTTAATTGTTTTAATTTACTCTTATTTTTATTTATAAATTAGGCGGAGGAATTAGGGTGTTACAAAAGACACAGAAAAAACCTTTGGAAGATATCCAGCAAAAAAAATTCATTAACACAGTTAAAAAATCAATTTTGATGATATCTCATACGGCTTTGTAGAACCCCATTGTGAATACACGTGAACTGAGACTTTAGTATTTGGCCGAATTCCAAATGGCATCTTTAGTATCCAAAAGGGAGAAAGGAGATTCAAGATTAATTTTTTCTTCCAAGGTTGGTTTTTTGAAACTAATCCTTCCGGCCTAGGCCTACATAGGTTAGGGTCTTAAATGATGGAATCTCCATGTCGTAGATCTGAGATAATGTTACACCTTTTTTTCTCCCTCATAAAGGAGTGAATGAACTTTAAGTTTTTATCACTTTCTTTAAGCCAAGTGCATCTTGATTTTTCCCGAATCATTTATTCCCTATGATGCAGTTTCTCCCAAACACAAGATTGAATTGTAGATCTTTTTCTAGAAATAGGCTCATAGTTTTTTGCTACAACATCATCAAGGACTCTAAGTTCCATAATAGCTTCATCAAAGCCAAAAAATTTCCTCCCAAAGACTTCGAAGTTCAAACATTTTGGTGTAGCTTTTAGCCTCTTAAGCTACTCGTTAAAAATGAAGCATTTCTTTCCTTGAATCGGGGAAGAATTCTATTTTTTTTTTACTAGTTGAATGAAAGTCGGATGATCCTTCCGTGAAGAGAAATATTTTAAGAGCTTTGGGCCGCAATTTAATACACTACCCTTCATCCACTTTAGAGCATGATTAGAGACTTCTCAATTTCCCACCAATTGTTCTTTCAATCCCCATAAATTCATGAGACCTTAAAAGATTAAGAAGTTGTCAATTTTTCTTATAGCTGACCCCAAAGTACTGAACCAAGTGAGTTTGTTCCTTATAAGAAGAAGGATGAATGACTCCTACATGAACGAACTTCTAATTTCTTCCAACCTTCATTGTCCCAACAAGCCTGAAATGGTGATTTCTCTCTTTAGATCATCCTCTAACCTTAGGCGTCACGTGTGAAAGCTGGGTTTAACATGATTTTGGAGCTATAAAAGGTTTAGGGCTAAGGTGGATATGAAAAGGAAAAGGAAGGTGAGAGAGAAGGTGATCACATTTTTTACAAATGATAAGAATGCAAAATCTAGTAATGCTTGAATTTTAAATGTTATAACATTAAATAGTAAAAAAATTTATATAATATGAATATTTTAATGGAAAATGCTTAATATAGCAAATAATTTGTCATGAAAGACGCACAAATATATAGGGTGACAATTGAAAAAATTACTTTGACTACATCCTTTTACTTCTTTGTTATTGACTTTCCAGTATGAAAAACTAAAACTCAACAGGAAAAGAAAACCATCACAAGTTATTTCTTGATCTTTACTGTTCTTTTTTGATACTTTCACTTAGTTGGAAGATATGTTTTATTTGTGTATGTGACTATAGTTCTATTTCTATTTTATGTTAATGATGCATTTTGTTCTAATTTTTTTGTATGTTATTTGTAATTTTGGACTCTAATTTTGTTTCGAAGTGAAATAATTTATTGATTTATCGGGAACAGCCCCATGGAGTTCAGTATGTAAAGATGGACATGTTGTGTTAGGTTTAGAGAGTAACCCAGTTGGGTGCAGGAAGCGGTTCATAGTTATCATATACTTTTATTATATATCAACGTTAAGTATCCCATATCATAATTGATAGTTTTTTTTATAAGCGAAGGGTATTATTAAGAAGCACTAGAGGTGCTTAACCCGGGAATATAACAAAAAGAAAAGGATGGGGACAAAACCACCACCTAACAAACCAACAAACGAAAAACAAATTCAAAAGAAATACCTCGTTTCGTAACACCTTTCCTCCCAAGAGACATCACCACCGCCCTTATAAAACATAAGGAACCACTCCCACGAGATTAACTTAATCGCCCCTAACCCATTAAAAGTAGACAAAACAAGACCATTGAAAATAATATTGTTCCTACATTTCCACATTATCCAACAAAAAATCAAACCAAAAAACCAACCGGAATCAACCAAGAAAGACTCCTTACACGAATCATCCAACCAAAGGAGGCGCTCCAAAATCGACTCAGATGAGTAATCATCCAACAAGCAAAGTCAAAGGAAGAACTTGTTTCGGACTTGTACCAAAACCGGAGACATCCCTGTACCAAATAAAATAATATGGAACAAAGCAATTAGGTTGTACCGGTTGAAGAAGAATCATCAAATTTCTCAATTGGTGTGCGGCTGCCCAATTCTCTAAATGCTCCGAGAAATTAATGGTTCACCTCCAAATATCCCCATTCCAAGTACCCATATCCGCAACCTTGCAATTGATATCATTTGACAAAAGAAACAAGTCCGAAAAAAGTGTGCCAAGCGGAGTAGTACCCAACCAACCAAATAAAACTCTAAAAGAAGCCTCGAACAAGCTTGCACAAAAAAGCAAGTTGAACCAACTTATTGCCGTGCCCGAAACATCACAACCAACCGAACAAATATCCCTCCACCAAAGGGAAACTCTACTCCTAGAATGAAAAGAAGGAACAATAAATATTTATCTTTTAATATCATCGTATCTGCGAGAAAGAAAGTTTGTCCATAAAGAATTTTCCTCGTTCAATATATGCCACTTCCACTTGCTTAGAAGAGATAAGTTGAACATTCCATAATGTTTCACACCAAGACCACCATATTTCTTTGGAAGGCACACCTTATCCAAACTAATCCAACTAATCTTCTTCTTCTCCTCATCACCCTGATCTCTTTAATAATGGTTTAGGGGCCTTGTAAAAGGAGAAGAAAAAAATTGGTAAACTCGATAAAATTGAATTCAAGAACACCACCATCCATCCAATGAAAAGGTGTTTATGATGCCACCCTCAAAGTGTTATTCTTAGCTTGGACATAATCGGCCTCCAAACCTCGCATCTTCTAGGATTAACCACAACTGGTATACCAAGAAACACAAAAGACGAAGAACGAATCTCACAATTGAGAAAATAGGACGCCACTTGAATAAAGTCGGGGTCAAGACTAACCCCAAAAAGCCTACTCTTGGTCAAGTTAACTCTTAAACTGGAAGCAAGCTTAAAGCCCCTAAGAATCTCCTTAAAAGCCCAAAGATTGTTCCATGAATCCTCCCTGATTAAAACGGTGTCATCCATAACTTGGGGAATTTCCAAATTAGAGTGAGTATCCAAAGGAAAGCCATTCATCTCGCCCAAAGAATATTCCAAGTTTACCATTCCCGCTAGACCTTTCTCCACAAACAATAAAAGAAAAGGTGAAAGTGGGTCTCCTTGCATTAACGCTCTTGAAAAATCCTGAGTGGGACTACCATTCACAAGAATGAACATATAACTATTAAAAATATGAGCTTTTATTCAACTTATCCACTTCGTACGAAAACACATCCTCCGTAATAAGTATCTAAGAAACTCCCATGAAACACAATCGTAAGCCTTTTCAAAATCGACCTTCACCATCATACATGACTTCTTAAATCTCTTCACATAATCCAACAACTCATTCAAAACAAGGACCCCATCTAACATATTTATATTAGGAATAAAAGCGGATTGGCATTTCGAAACGAGCTTGTCCACCACAAGCTTCAATCTAGAAGCCAACAACTTATCCAAAATTCTATTAATAAGATAAATCGAACGATAATCATCCAAAGAGATAGGATTGTTAATCTTAGAAATCAAATCCAAAAAAGAGGCGGTGGCCGCTTTAGGAAGCATGACAAAGGCATGAAACTCATTGACAAACTCCAAAACTTCCACCCTTAAAAAAGGCCAACAAGTCTTGTAGAAACCCATAGTGAACCCATCCGGACCCGGGCTCTTGTCCCCATCACACTTCCAAATGACATCCCTCACTTTCTCCTCCAAAAAAAGGAAGTTCCAAAGAAAAAGCTTTCGTCTCCGAAAGAGACTTGAAGGAAACACCATTAAAAAGAGGTCTAGAGTGCATTTTTCCATAAACCTCTTCTCAAAAATCCCCTTAACTTCTTCTTTAACCAAATCCACTTTGTCAATCCAACCACTATACGCATTCAAACCCAAAATTAAATTCCTCCTAACCCGAAGCTTTGCGGCCTTATGAAAAAACTTTGAATTTGAACCCCCTTCCTCTAACCACAAAGCCCTAGATTTTCGAATAAGAATACTCTATTTGAAACAAATTGAATCTCAAAATTTAGAAGATGCCAAAGAAAGCTTTAAAGCAAAATCTGCCAAATCCAGCAAACTTCCTTCTAAGGCCAGCACATCAAGATCATTCAACTCTTTAACAACACTCTCCACTTCAAGATTCAAAAAACCAAACACCTCCCTATTCCACTTCCTCAAAGCTACCCTTAACAACTTCAATTTCTCCTTGAACGAGAAAATTGTCTTCCCATGAATTGAAACATCTTTCCAACTATTCTTCGCAAAAGGAAAAAACTATTCATGCTTGGACCAATAATTGAAGAATTTAGACAGCTTCAGACCCCAATTCAAGGAATTAGATTTTAGGTAAACATGACAATGGTTCGAAAGATCTCTACAACCCACGACTTGACCCCCCACGTTGCAAGCCTCAACCAAGCAATCCGAAACAAAAAATCTATCCAAGTGACTCATGGCCTTCCCATCCAAACTAAACCAAGGGAAATTCTTCCCAAGAATAGAAAGATTAATCAACTCTATAGTCTCAATAAACTCATTGAATTCCTCCATCTCACGTCTATTCACAATACGTCTACCACTCTTTCGTTCAGACTCAAAACGGACAACATTGAAATCCCTCCCCCAAAAGCCAATCCCCTGCCATAAATCTCACTTTACAAGCCTACAACTCCCTCCACAACCTCCTCTTCTTAACAATTAAACAAGAAGAACAAATGTTCACAACATACACCAATCTACCTTCCCGATGACCATAAACCCCCATGAAACCTTCTCCCTCAAAACTAATACACGATGAGAAAGAACCCTATTTCCAAAGGATAATAAGGGGTCCTGAATTACCAACAGAAGGTTTAAAATTCAACTCCACCTCCGTACCCCCCCACAACCCAAACACCATTCTATCTGAAAAATGAAGTTGTTTTGTTTCTTGTAATAGACAGAAGTTGAAACCCTCCTTTATCAACATGGCACTAAACTGCTTCCTCTTAATAGAGCTACCCAACCACGAATATTGTAGATACAATATTCATAATTCACCTTATTTTTCAACGACCTTATGATTCTTGGTTAACCAATCTCTCGACTCTATAGATTTAATATCTTCAACCATTGCACTCTTTAAAACTTCTCCTTCCGCCCCAAAAGCATATGCCTTCTCTCACAACTTAGAAGCCATCTCTTCCCTTTATTTTGCCCATAACCTATTATTACCTCGAGCCACACCCGAATTCAGTATATCTCCATAAACTGACTCAATGGAATTCACATAAAACCCCATTTCCTAAGACTTATCACCAACGAACCATGCAGCTAAATTTCCAACCACCCTATTCTTAAAGACCTTCGTACTCTTCCGATCAATTGAACCTTCCCCATATTTTTTGGACCTTCTAAGAGGGAGAAAGTAATTTCTAATAGCAATAGGAGTAGGAGAAAAACCTTTCCCAAAAAGGAATATGTATCTGATAAATTTGATTTCGCATAAAATGAAGATGAACAGTGCTCTACGAGCTAAGAGAATACTTCCCCACGGAAGATGGAAAAACTGCTCGACGAGAATACCTTTTCCTCGTTCGCACCATCAGCACGAAGAAGCGGTGAGTTTGTCTTGCTATGGAAAATCGAAATTGGCCCAGTGTGAGTGGATAACGAACGGGCCTTGTGAAAATTATAACCCAAACCCAAAAGAGTTGAATCAAAATGACCCAACTCCTTAGAACATGTTCCTCTCTTAACTTCAACATCCAACTCAGCCACATGGGTAACTAGTAAAGAACTAGCCTTTTTGGGATTCAGCTTAATGGGACACACCTCATCCACATAGGAAACCCCAATAGTCGTTTGAGCTTCACAAGACTTCTCAGAATGAACAATCTCTTTCGCCTGAATAGGATCCGAACGAGGAAAAGATGGAAAAGCTCTTTTGTTTCCCAATGTGTCATCCACCAAATCCATTTCATCCGTCAAATAAATCCTGGAAACATGAACTGACAAGTCAACTTTCGTCACTGCATCGCCAGAGGTCGTCAGTGCCTTCATCTCAACGACTTCCCTCTCCATCATCCTCTTCATCAAAGACAATTCCAAAGATTCTCGAGAAGAATCTTCCAAACCCGAAGAAACAATCCAAAGTGGACCGTGCGAGTCCTCAACCATCTTCAATCTCACCAGAACACCTTTAATCTTGACGTATAAGTTCATCAATCTCTTCCACACAACGAGTTCTTACCAAAAAACAAGCAACATCTAGTTTAACACGTATCTCAGTATCAGCATTAAGACGAATGAATGCTTTCCACTAGTTTTGAGATGAATTAAAAAAAACATTCCAAAAAAGGCACGGTAGACCATAAAGTCGCACCCATGACACTCTCCCACCATCAAACACATCCCGGTCCCAACGCTTCACTTCCAAGAACCATTTATCCACTTATTGCGATCGGTTGCCAACATCTTCTCCACAACTCCTTCTTCCCTATCCTCCAAGAGGCACATGTTGGCTCCTAAGGCCTCTTACATGTCAAACACATATTGAATGTTGTAAGTCATGCCAACTTCTAAAACCTTCCCTACAAACGCCTTGGTGAATCTCTGTAAAGCTGATGACGAATCAAACTTACTTTTCTTTTCTTATATAAACAATATCTATTTTAATTTATCCTATTTTATAATCCATCTTTTTCTTAAATACATTTACCAAAAAAGAAATAATATTATGGGATGCTTATAAAAAGAAAATAGAAGTTGCAGGTTTTAAAAAAAATTGTGAATTTGGAAAATTTTGACATAAAAAATTATTTATTTTATTATACTTTTGACTAGATAAGATTTCTCTCTTTTTCTACCTAATTTACTAATTTACTTTTTAACAAAAAAAGAAAGGATTGTCCTTTTTACCTCATTTTAAATTGAGATTTTAATTATTTTAAATGTGTTACTATCACTTTGATGCATTTTATATATATTTAATATTTTTATAATTCATTATTCATAATAGTTTTGATGACCATCTAGATTTTGTACGTGAGATCTTTTTAAGATTGAGTTATCAATTGAGTAAGTTAAAAGGATGTACGCAACATATCGATTATAGATTATTAATATTAATTTAAATTTGATAAATGGCTTCTTGCTATTACTAAATGTTAAATACAACTTAATTGAAGTTATAAAAGCATGCAATTTTATTTATAAAAGATAAAAAGAATTTTATCTACTACATGCAAAGGATGAAAACTATGTCTCAAGTACTCATGTTTTGTTATGCTTTCATAATCCTCATTACTCAATTTTGCGTTAAAAGTATGTCATTTTTTTAAATTTTTTTTTTAAATTTAAGGTTTAAACAATATTTTAAACTCTTTGAATAACATTCTTTTTTTTTCTTCTTATTTGATGATGCAGAAACCGAATATACTTGCAATTCAGATCGTCAATGTCCACAACTTTTTAACTATATTAGTAAGTGCGTTGGTGGTTATTGTGAGCACTGGGAATCAAATTAATTATGTTCAAGCATATAATTTGATAATGTTTGTAATATTATAGTATACTTCAAAATTTTATTTATGTCTATTTGGCATTTCAATAGATAAATTTTCTATATTTTTCCACAAGAGTTTGTTCTTTTTACTTTAGTAAGATGGGGTTGAACGTAAGTGTTTTTTTCACAGTTGTTAAACTTCAAAAATAGTAATAAATTTCAATAAAATATATAATATTATTTTAAGAAAAAAAGTTTTTTTTGAGTCAACAATAAAACTAAGGAAAAATGATCATGGTTGTCTTTGAATAAAACCATAGTTTTTTTTCTTCTAACATGCTAAAAATTATCTTTCATATAATACATAAAAGGTACATGAAAACAAGTAAAGTTATTATGAAGTCCTCCAATTAACAAGAATTTTCCCTTACAACTTCCTTCTCAAGCTTTCTATAGCCTCCAAGTATAGATTTCTTTCAAGTAGTGGAATATGGAGTGCTTGCAAAGATAGAATACTTCTCAAAGAAGGCGTACAACTTCTTCTTAACTTATTATAATTTAAGTTTAGCTGTATATGGATCAACAAGTGATAATATTTTTGTTGTGATAATTATAAGCTTCAACACTTGGATACTATTTTTGTTGTGATAATGATAATATTTTTGTTTAATTCAAATAAATATTTTGATACGTGAAAACAAAGAACGGTAACAATTAAAATAAATAGTTTTTAATAATAATAATTAATAAGTAGAAAGTATAACAGAATGATAAAAGAAAATACAAAAAATTTGTTTATCTAATTCGATCAAAAGATTTATGTTTTGGAGAGATGACAACTCTTTAATTTATTAGACTCAAAAATATGTTATAAAATATTATAAATGAGTTACAAAAAAATAACTTTCGTCTTCAGAGTTCTCAATAATAAATTCTGAAGGCGTCCAAGAATAAATTTTTATTTTCTACCCAAGTGTTTTTCAACTTCTCAAACTCTCAATATGTGATTCGTTATTTTCTATTCCAGTATTTTCCAACCTCTCCAACTCTCAATATATGAATCACGCAAATCCAAAATATCAAAAAGTATTATACAATCCTTCTAGATAAATCTAAAAGGTTTCATTTAAACTTTATACTCTTATTTGTCCATTTTGTTCTAAAGTTCTAAAATTGTCCCTGTAATAACGAAAGAGATATATATTTATAATTTCTACAACCCAACAAATCCATAACAAAATCTAAAATGCAACTTATTAATTATTAGAATAAAATATTATAAATATCTTATAATATCTTTTATATTAATTTAGACTTTTTATATTAATTTAGAATATTTCTAAATTAATATATATTCAATACTCTAACATCAAATAAACGAATCTGTAAACTGAACAGGTCAAATCTAATATTTATGAACCGTTCGACTCACACATTCTTGATGTTCTCTAACTTTCTATTTTTCAACAATCTTAAAATATATATATATATATATATATATATATATATATATATATATATATATATATATATATATATATATATATATATATATATATATATATATATATATATATATATATATATATATATATATATATATATATATATATATATATATATATATATATATATATATATATATATATATATATATATATTTATCAATGTATATATTTATCAATAAAGGGTTTAAAGGGTTTAAAGGGTTTAAAACATACTTCAACAATTTCAATATAAAAATCTTATCATTGGGCCAAGACTCACACTTAGGGGAAGCACAATGTTAGAAATCCACCAAAACTTTATGATGAATTTCTACCACAATGACAATTTAATTATGAGACAAACAAAGAAAAGAAGACAAGACAAATAATTTCTGTAGAGTTTCTCTCTGCTCACAAACTGTGAAAACTTTATTCACTTTGCAACTGCAAAATACTGTGAATGATTTTCTTGACTTGCTTACAAAAATAGGGGTTACTCCCTCTATTTATAACTGAGCTTACACCATAAGCCCAAAGCCCAAAATATCTTTTTGTTACTAAATCAAATCTAATTTATTCTAGACTTAAATCAAATCTATTTAAATCTAAAATAAATCAAATCTTTTCGACACATTGGATTACAATTTAAACACCACCTAATTCATTGTGTCTAAAATATCTATGTTCATCATGGCTCTTAGCTTTCTGAATACTTCGACTCGCACTCCCTTCGTCATGGTGTCTGCAATCTGATTCTCAGTTCTGCAGTGTTCCAAATTCATCTTCTCATCTGCTACCTGCTCTCGAAGATAATGGAACCTCATTTTGATTTGCTTACTTCGACCATATGCTATTGGGTTCTTCGCCAGATTAATAGCTGACATGTTGTCTATCTTCATGGTAATTGCTCCATAATTTTTCTCTATTATCTCTTCGACCAAGTTCACCATCCAAGTTGTTTGACATGCATAAAGAGAAGCAGCTATGTATTCTGCTTCGCATGATGATAATGCCACTACTGGTTCCTTTCTTGAATTTCAAGCAATTGGTGCACCACCTAGCATAAACACATATCCTGTTGTTGACTTTCGATCTTCAGCATCACTACACCAACTCGAATTAGTGTATTTCACTAACTTGCATTATTTTCCTTTACCAACTGCAGAAAACAAAATTCCATAATTGAAAGTTCCTTTGAGATACCTTAGTATCCTCTTCACTACTTCTAGATGTGATACCTTTGGCTTCTGCATGAATATACTTACCATACCTACACTATATGCTAAGTCAGGCCTTGTATGACAAAGGTATCTCAATGATCCAATAAGTCTTCTGTATTGGGTTGGATCAACATCATCTTCATCTGCATCTTTCGACAGTTGCAGTCTTGGTTCTGCAGGTGTCAAAGTTGAGTTGCATTCTTCCATCTCAAACCTCTTGAGAATTTATCCTGCATATCTTCTTTGATTCATCATCAAACCTCTACTGCTCTTGTAGAATTCGATACCAAGGAAATATGAAATCTCACCCAAATCAGACATTTCGAATTCCTTGCTGAGATCACCTTTGAAGTCTTCGATCTCACTTTTACAGCTACCTGTTATCAACAAATCATCTACATAGAGACATAGTATAAGCAATTTACTCTTGCTTCTTCTTACATATACTCCATGTTCAGTTGTGCACTTCACAAATTCCTTCTCCCTTAGAAAACTATCAATTTTCTTATTTCAAGTCCTTGGAGCTTGTTTCAATCCATACAGGGCTTCATGTAGCCTGTATACCTTTCTTTCTTCGTCATGTTTCACAAACCCAACTGGTTATTTAACATAGACTTCTTCATCTAAGGGTCCATTTAGGAATGCACATGTCACGTCCATCTGACATATGTTCCAACTGTTTATTTCTGCTAGACCAACAACCAACCTGATTGTTTCGATCCTAGCAGCAGGTGCAAAAACTTCATCGAAGTCTATTCCTTCTTTCTGTAGAAATCCTTTCGCCACAAGTCTTGCTTTGTGTCGAGTTACTTCACCTTTCGAATTCGTTTTCACTTTGTATACCCACTTGACATCAATTGCCTTCTTGTCTTAAGGCAATTCTACAAGTGACCAAGTGTTGTTGTCTTCGATAGACTTTACTTCTTTGTTCATTGCTTTCACCCACTTCGAACCCTTTAATGCTTCACCTGCATTAACGGATTTGACATCTGCATAGAAAGCATAATGTACCAGCCCACCTTCATTATCTATTACATCATCTGATGTAATCACACAATCTTGAAATCTTGCAGGCATGCGTCTTGTTCTTTGAGGCCTGCTTGTACTTGGTATATCTGATGGTTCCTCTTGTCGAACTTCTCTTTCGACTTGAGTTTATGGCTCTTCAAGAAGGATTCACACTGAATCTTTCTTGATATTTTTAGTCCAATCCCATTCTTTAAACTCATCTATGATCACGTCCCTGCTGATCACAGTCTGCTTTTTCATTGGATCGAACAACTTGTAGCCTCCTGTCGAATGATATCCAACTAGAATCATTTGACTTGACTTATCATCAAGTTTTCTTCTTAACTGATCGGACACATGTCTATGTGCAATAGATCCAAATACCTTCAGATGACTCAAGCTAGGCTTCACACCAGACCAACATTCTTATGGAGTAATTCCTTCTAGCTCCTTTGTAGGACATCTGTTCAAAATGTATGTTGCAGTCGAAACAGCTTCACCCCAAAACTCTTTAGGTAAATTCTTGCCTTTCAACATACTTCTCACCATATTCATGATGGTTCGATTCTTCCTTTCTACAATTCCATTTTGTTGTGGAATATAGGGTGGCATCACCTCATGCATAATCCCTTCCTTTTCACATAATCTGTTGAAGTCTTTCGACACATATTCTCCACCACCATCAATTCTCAAAACTTTAAGCTTTCGACCACTTTGTCTTTCGACCATAGACTTAAACTTGGTAAGTACTTCGATCACTTCACTTTTCTTCTTGACCAGGTAAGTCTAAAGCTTTCAACTGAAATCATCTATGAATGTAACAAAGTATTTGTTACCTCCCATCGAATCCACCTGGATTGGTCCACATACATCAGAGTATATGACTTTAAGACTAGCCTTCGATCTGCTTCCTGCATCCTTGCTGAAGCTATTCTTGTGTTGTTTCGCCTGCACGCATTCCTCACATACCTCATTTGGAATGTCAATTTCTGGCAATCCTGAAACCATATTTCTTCTCTTCAAATCTCTGATGTCTCTGAAGTTGAGATGGCCTAGTCTATAATGCCATATCCATTCATCTCTGCTAGCTGCAGTCGAAAGGCACTTGTGCTCCATCACATTTAGTTCAATCTTGAGGGTTCGATTCTGAGACATAGGAGCCTTCAAGATTAATCTCCCATTTGCATCAACGACTCTCAACATCTTATCTTCGATTGACACTTTATAATTAATTTCGACCAACTGCCCTATACTAAGCAAATTGCTCTTCATGCCTGGTATGTACAACACATTGGAGATTACTGACCTTTTTCCATCTTTCCTTATAATCATAACATTACCAATACCTTCAACTGCTAGGGTATTGTCATTTGCAAATTTTACCATATTTTTCATTGAAGGCTTTATATTGACAAACCAGTCTTTCCTTCCAGACATATGTGATGAACATCCTGAATCCAAGTACCATTGGTCCTTGAATCTATCTTCATCTCTTGTTGTGACCATCATCATCATCTCTTCTTCTTATTCATGTTTTGCAAGCTTTGCATCACTTTCTTGATTCTTTCATTTTTCTGGACAATCACTCGAATAGTGACCATACTTCTGACAATTGTAACATTGAATGTGACTCTTATCAGGTTTTCGACCACCACCTCTTCCTCTATTTGCAACACCACTTCTTTGGTTGCCTTGGTATGGTCTTCTTTGATTAGACATGTCTCCTTCGATTTTGTTTCCTCTACCATTCGATTTGTTGTAGCCACCTCTACCTCTGTCGAAACACTTTCCTTTGCCTTTGGTCTCTTTTGCTGAATGTGCCTGCAAGGCCACATCACTCGTCGATTATCCTGCAGCTCTTTCATTCATTCTTTGTTCATGAGATTCAAGCGTCCCTTGAAGCTCTTCCTTTGTCAATTTAGAAAAGTATTTCCCCTCTTCTATCGCCACTACTATGTGGTCGAACTTAGGAGCTAAAGATCTCAAGATCTTCGACACAACAACTTTTGTTGTTAACGCTTCTCCACATATCTTGATTTGATTTACTAGTTTTGTAACTCTAGTGAAGAAATCAGATATGCTTTCACTGTATTCCATCTGAAGCAGTTCATAGGTCCTTTTGTGAGTTTGTAGCCTCACTTATTTCACTTTCTCAACGCCTCTAAAAGACTTCTCAAGGATTTCCCAAGCTTCTTTTTCAGATTCTGAATCACTAACCTTTTCGAAATTGTCTGGGCTGTCACATTGATGAATTATAAATAATACTTTATAACTCAGCTTCTCAGATTCTATATATTTCTTCTTTTCTTCTTTTGAAGCATTTTCTCCAAGCGCTTCGACTCCATCTTTTACAAGGTCCCAAAGACCTTGACACCTGAATAAGACTTTCATTTGTTTGCACCAATTCTCATAGTTGTCAACTTTCATAATTGGTAGGGTTGCTGGATAATTTGCATTCCCATAACTTGTCATCGTGAATTCTTCAATCGCTCTTGATTGACACTTCCCTTGAATCGAAACAAAGCTCTTGATACCAGATATTGGAAATCCACCAAAACTCTATGATGAATTTCTACCACAATGGCAATTTAATTATGAGACAAACAAAGAAAATAAGACAAGACAAATAATTTCTGCAGAGTTTCTCTCTGCTCACAAACTGTGAAAACTTTATTCACTTTGCAACTGCAAAATACTGTGAATGATTTGCTTGACTTGCTTACAAAAATAGGGGTTACTCCCTCTATTTATAACTGAGCTTACACCCTAAGCCCAAATCCCAAAATATCTTTTTGTTATTAAATCAAATCTAATTTATTCTAGACTTAAATCCAATCTATTTAAATCTAAAACAAATCAAATCTTTTCGACACATAGTTTCAACACATTGGATTACAATTTAACACACAACACTATAATCATTCCATAATTTCTCATCCTTCCCCATCATTTTTTCAACAATACTTTTAATACCAATGTATTTATCTTTTCACTGAATTTTTCAAATTTTTAAAAAAATAATAATTAAGTTATATGTAGGATAATATGTTTCAAAAATCAAGGCTTTTATCTCACAACAACAACAAGAATGCATAAAAAATTTCCCATCTTTTCAAGTCTTTTTATGTTGGGAAAACCCTATAATTATTATCATAAAAACCAATACTTGCAAACATGGGTCGATATTTTAAATCATATTGTTGCATTTGTAGAAAAAATATATTTTATAATTATCGTATCCAGAAAGACCGGTGGCTTCAAAGACAGAATGACAATGACTTATTATTCTAAGTAATAAAAATGGTTTTTCATTTGTTGTGATGAAGACAAATAAATGATAACAAAATAAATAATATAAAGTAAAGTTGGAGATTTCAGTATTAACAATAAGAATGCTTGTTGGAGGTACATTCATCATTATATATCTATATCATACACATCTATAGATTAATAATATACTCCTTTAATCAACTATAATACTACCACTTGTTACCTTCATTTACACCTCCTTTCGATATCCACATCATGAGATCAATGTATTACCCAAAAGAATTATATATGTTACTACTAATCAACACATAGTATTAAGTCCCGACAGTTATAAAGTAGTTAGACTTCACATCGATCTTGCTACAATACCTATGGATATTGATTTTATATCTATGTCTAGGTTTAGTATTCAATAGGTGGCTATCCAGGAGCTATTAATGACAAGCATCTTTTGATGTCAAGTCACACCATAAAAACCGGTTTTAGGTTGCAAACTTAAAACAAGCATTAAGATAAAAGAGTCACTGATATTATAATATGATTAGATTTATATAAAATATCATTATTTATTTAATACATGAATATAATTAATAAAACTCAATGATAAAAATTTTTAGCTACACTTACACATGGTTAGCATAACAATTGGCGCTTCAAGAAATGTCGGCTTCAGAAATTGGATTTGCCCTATCACGTGAGCAGCGCTTCCACCTTTAAACTTCCCTTCATATCCTTATATTTTATATCAAAGTGAACCTACTACATTATGTACTTCTTTGATTCACTGAAAATCCATTTGCACTGAATTGAAAACTTTTATTTATAAGAAATTTTTGAGGCTATCATTGGGCACACTTCTTGCACCCAATGTGCCTACCCCACTATAATCTTTCTAACCAGCAGAATTTCTTCTTCAGCAAGCAACTCTTGCATGTTTTCCACGTGTCCTTGGCCGTATTTTACTGACTAGTGCATCACTCCTTCGACTACTGGGCTAACCCTCGCCTCGCCATGAAGTACTTGAAATCGGTGCTGAAGGTGCGAGAAACATAAAAAAAAGGGGTTTGAATTAGGTTGCACCAAAAATAAAATTTTTGAAACTCAAATACAATGGCTAAAAAGTGAATAAAAATAAATGAACAAAATTATTTTTATCCTGGTTCACTATTAAAGAAGTTACTCCATTCCACCCTGCAAGGTGATTTGCCTTATCCAGAGACTTAATCCACTATAATCCACTGATTACAGACAAGCAAAATAAATCTGATTAATCTTGTTGACAAGCACAACAAGTCTGTCGGTCCTTATTGACCACAATGACCGCATCCAAAGTCTTCTTGAGAATCCTGACTACACCTAGCCTCTCAAGGAACCTATCATCAACCGTTGATTACAAAGATGTGTATACAAAGATGCTTCTAACAAGCAGATTACACAATATTTAAGTACAGAAACACAAAAGTGTTGTTAGTAAGATATGAACAAAAGCTCCTTCCAAATTTACAAAACAATACAAAAATATCTTAAAAGAGTTGTGCAAAATTTTAGCGTAGTTTTGTATAATAGAAAGTCTTGATTCCAATTCTTCCAAGTCCTCCTTTTATAGCTGAAAAAGAGATCTGTTAGAGGGTAGAATAGAAAATATAAAACCAGTTATTTTGTGTGCAACGATCATGATGAGAATGGTAGACAACATAGTACAATAGTATTGTCCTTATGCCACCCTAGAAGAGTAGTGGTCATAATGTACTTTGTACTTTTATACTCACCATCTCACGCAATACAGTCTTAATGTTTATCTTCTATTTCTTAAGAGGCTTTTGATGTATATTTATGAAGCAAGTTGTAGAAGGATCATAACTTGAATCTTCATAACCTAAGTCTTTGGAGTCTTCAGAACTTGTTCAGTAGAACCTTGTCTTCAGAGTCTTCAACACTTGGTCTTCAAAAGTAATGTCTTTAGATCTTCAAAACTTGTTCAGCAAAACCTTGTCTTCAGTATCTTCAGAACTTAGGACAAGAGAAGCAAAGCTTTAGAAGGCCTCCAAATCATCCTGTTGCAACTGGATTTAAAATCAGAGTCGCCACTACTAGTTTTTATCCTAAGGAAAGGCATCTAATAGGAAACCCTAAATCTCAAGACATAGATTCTAAGTTTCAGACTTATTTATACGAAATGAAGGTGTTAGGAACCTTTCAACTACCTTATTCTTAAGGATACTAGGTTTAGGTTTAGGTTTCAGGTAGAATAGGGTTTAAATTTTTAATAGGGGAACTCGCCACGATTTTAATCGTATGCCTACGTATCCTCTTGTGAGGAATCAGAGTCCCAATTCGTAGTTCGTATGTATTTGTGTTTTTTAGGGGTTGCAAAAGTATTTTGAATTGTCTCGCATTTGACCGGGTGTAGGGATAACGGAATTTTGGACTAAATGCAGGATTAGTCAAAATATATTTGGAACCCTTCAGCAAAAATTATTTATTTAGATTAGTTTATTGCAAAAAAAGATTTGGTGTTTGTTAGACATATTTTAATCATATTAATTGCAAAAATTCTTGATTAATGCATGATTAAAAATATTTTAATGCAATAATGTAAATAATGCATACATGAGTTTTTAAATAACATAATTATTTAAATATCATAATAAATAGTATTAAGAAAATAATGTGAAAATAATAATTATTATTATATAAAAGAAGGAAATAATAACAATATAAAAAAACAAGAAAATATAATATATAAAAAAATAGAAAATAATTAATTAGTCAGGGCGTGCGTTTTATGTTGGATAGTAAAAAGGGTAGGGTGTGAAAAGTCAGGGCCTGAATTCAGATATTGAATTCAGGCCCAGTTGGCCTGGTGGTGCGTGGCTGAACTAATGAGTAAAAACAGGGGGTGTTCTTAGAAGTTGGGTCCAAGTTCAGATATTGAATTGGGTCTAGAGGCGGGGGTGTATCGCTGCGTTAGATTAGTAA
This sequence comes from Vicia faba, assembly GCA_948472305.1. Taxonomy (NCBI): domain Eukaryota; kingdom Viridiplantae; phylum Streptophyta; class Magnoliopsida; order Fabales; family Fabaceae; genus Vicia; species Vicia faba. The sequence continues at coordinate 1,222,315,651 of OX451735.1, forward strand.
TTTCAAACAAAAAGGGGTGTTAAACTAAATGGATTTGTCCCAAACACAATTTTTGAGGGACCTGCATGATCGTATGCGCGAGGGAGTATAGTGTTACGGTGGACTTGGCCTTATGGCCGTCCAATGAAGATCAAATAGACATAACGAGAGGTAACATGTTATTATGGTAAATGCGCGTGTATTATATCGTTGCAGAATACAAAATCAATGTCTTACATTACTTTCATTATACCCTTCACTTACAGCGTTCTACTCCTCTCTCTTGAACCAACCTTCATCCCTTTACAAACCCTAACCCTAATGACCCTTTCCCCACGGCGGCGCAACAATCCCACCCGGAACCCTTCTATTACAAACACCTAACAAAACCCAAATACAAGAACAACAAAAAGGAGAGCTAAGTTTTTACCCCTTCACGATTTCGTTTCCTGACTTTGAGTTTCTTTGCCGATTTTGCTTCTAATATTCTCCCCTTCTTCTTTGTTTCTTGACTTTGAAACCCTAATCTCCTCCTTCTTCGGTCTTCAACAGCGAATGAGGTGCTTGCTTCGTCTTTAAACTTTTCTTCTTCGTCTCCGTCTTTGAACTTCTTTTTTGTAATCTCCTCTTATGTATTTTTGTCCACCCCTTTTCTGTATTTTTTTTGTCTTCTATTTATAGGGTTAGTAGAAATTGCTGTTACATTTTTAGTTAGCTTAGATTTAGGGATTTTAAAATAAATTAGGAATTGTAATTCCGTTGTAATTGATTGAGATATATATTGTAATTTGATTTGTAATTTAATTGATTTTGTATATTGAATGTAATAGATTCTCTAATATATTCGTTTTGGATCCAATTCTGAGGTTTGATTTAATAATGTTTTAGTATTGTTCTGTTGTAATATATTTCTGGGCTTCGTTTTGGATATCCCCGATTCTGTTGTAATTTGTTTTGCATTGTAAAAAGATTTGATTTCATTTGCAATCTGTATAGTATGTGTTTTGATTAAAAAAACGTCTGCAATTTTCTGGCCATGATTTACACAATAACTATTATTCTCAGCTTGGGCCTGTGTTGATTATTATTTCTTTTGCCCAGCAAATGCAAAAACGCTTTTGGGCCTCACACTGTAACAATTTTCTTTTCTTCCCAACAACAACTTTTTTTGTTATAGCCAACACTTTTTTAACACAGTCTGGGCCCAATAGATCTGATATCAAACAAATTCTTTGCAAACATTAAAAAAATCATAATAAATAATAAAATATTTAATGAAATAACAAAATATTTTAAAAATGATAAACTTAGAGAAATCTTCCCAAAAAGTTTCTACGGTATTTGAAACCTAGAGAAATAGCATACCAGAGGAATATCCATCACTTTTATCCCTAGACAGGATGCGTAAGAATCAAATCCTTCAAATAAAAGAAGAATGGGGAATGATCGATTCTCCTTGAATGCCTATATCCTCAAGCAGAAGCCGAAGATCCTCCAGTGGAGTATCCTCAAATAGAAAGCAAGAATCTCCAGCAAAATTATTCCCAACAAAAGTTGAAGAAACACTTTCTTCATTCCCAACAATAGCCCGAGATTTATTTCCCCAGCTAGACATTGTTACAAGGAGCTATTGATGCGCTTCAACAACATGTTGCATCCATACATCATTTCATAATATATCATAACATATGCATACTAAAATCCAGAGATTAATTCCCGAAACAGGACAGGGAAACTATCTATAGGACCAAGTCGTATGAATTCCCGAAACAGGGCGAGTTTACCAATAAAAAAGAGGGTCACAGATTAATTCCCGAAACAGGATGTGATAACTATCTATACGACCAAGCAGTATGAATTCTCGAAACAGAACAGGTTTACCAATAAAATAGTGGGTCGCAGATTAATTCCCGAAATAGGATGGAGAAATTATCTATACGACCAAGCGGTATGAATTATCGAAACAAGACGAGTTTATAAATAAAAGAATGGGTCGCAGATTAATTCTTGAAACGAGACGAGGCAACTATTTATATGACGAAGTGGTATGAGTTCCTGAAACAAGATAGGTTTACCAACAAAGAATAGATTGTAGATTAATTCCCGAAACAGGACGGGGCGAATATCTGCATGACCTAATGATTTCCATCAGAGACTGAATTCTGAAAAACATCTCCCTTCAGAGATCAAATTCTGAAAAGCGTCTCCTTCAGGGCCTTCATTCTGAAAAACATTTTTCTTCGGAAATTTTCATTCCACCAGATCAAGTGGAGTGTGGACTAATTCTAATACTCCTATCAATAATTACTTTGGATGGTATCTTTAATCCCATCCCCAGAGACATTCTATCATCTCTCCGAATGGCATCTTTAAGTCCATTCAAGCAACACTATCAACCAACAACGGTAGTTCATGCACCGGCGAGTGCAAATATCTGGGCACTTAAGTGTTCGATCCTCTTCCACCTTCAGATCACGAATGAAGGGTGTGCCAATCTAAATCTTCATAATTAAGAAGATTGAACAAGGGCTGTTGTTATACCCCAACATTTTCCCTCTCATTTTCTTCAAGATATCTCCTCGTGCTTCTAAGGTTTTCAATTGCTCAAGAATACTCAAGCGTTTGAGCATACAAGCACATCTCCTCAACAGGGGCCTACAACTAGGGTTTAACTTTTCTCAAGGAAATTTGAGCTTATAATGCCTCAATTGGATTTCATGGTTCCTCATATGTCTCAAGGAATGCTCATGTCAAAATTCAAGCCTTGCATCACAACTTTGCTCAGTCAATTGCTCAGATGACTAAAAATTAACTATATTGGACAAAAAGTCAATTATGGTAAACATACAGTCAAACTTCGTGATTGTTTGTCAACATCAAGATTTTGAATTCATATTCATCATTTGATCAAGGGTTGATCATGATTCATCAAGAAAACTCAAGACTCATCAAAAGTCAAAATTTACCAAATTAGGGTTTTCTTAAGGAGAAGTCAACTGAGCTTTGACCAAGCATAAGTTTCACATGCTTCATCATATTTTTCTCAACCAAATCTCATTTTGAAGGAAATTCAATTATATACATCTTTAACACTCTAAGCTCAAGTCCAAAAAATGCTTCATTTGAGAGATATGGGCCAAAACATTATAGGTCATTTTAAAAGTCAATAAAAAGAAACTTTTTGTCAAGGCAACTTATATCAAGATAAATTCTTTAATGAAAAAATGATCAACAAGAGATTTTATAGGATACCTTGAGCTTTCCAAAAAGTCCAAGATCACCTTCATATGATAAAAATTAAAAGAATTATGATTTGTGCAAGTTGAGCAATTTTGAGGAAATGCATGAAACTTAAATTGATCAAACTTGAATTTTTGGGCTAGTGGGCGTATGTTTCATGGTCCAAACGTGGATTAGGCCTCATAGTGAACCTTTGAATCCATTCACACACCCCTTTGATTTTTATTCCATTTATTTTTTATTTTATTTATTTAAGTTCAAAAATAAATTAAATAAAATCAAGGCTTTTCATACAAGGGTCCAAGCCCACTTGTTTGACCTAATTCACAATCTATATATACTCTTCATTTAGACAAGACAAAGGGCACCACGATAACCTTGCAAGATCACCTTCCAAAAACTCAAAAAAATATTCGAAACTAGGGCAAATTAGAAACCCTATTTGCAGCCACTCTCCAAGCAAGCCAGACATTCCCATCGATCCCTGAAGCATTGTAGGGTAAGAATGGATCATTTTGAGGATCCAAAGGGCTTGAATCACATGACCATACATCAACATTTTTCCATTCTTGCATGAGATTTATATTTTTGTTTTCTTTGTGCTTTAATCAAAACTAACAGTACTAACATTCTTCTGAGATGTTAATACGCAGGATAAACCCAACGCATGGCCCCCATAATGGCTAAATCATGTATTTCCATGTTTGATCCATTTCATGTTATTTGCATCGTATCTCTCTATAAAGAGGGAATTAGCAAAAACCAATGCCTCCATTGAATTTGCAAGACCCAAATTATGGGGTAGGGTATCACTGAGTCACTAAAGTTTGCTATTTTGCAGAAATAAAAAACATGCTCGCTGGAGAAGACGACCGGAGCTAGGGCTCTGGCGCCTCTCCAGCCCAATAATTAAGTTTATTACTTATTTAATTGTTTCCATTGATGTACCAGATGAACAACCTAGCCCAGTGGCAAGTGCACGTATGATAAGGCATTTTTCATGTTATACAATTTACACAATTTTACTATATTTTGTGCAGCGCGCGCCTTGCTAACACCAAAGTATGGTTGGCGCAGTGGTAAACTTTGCAGCACAGGAGGCAAAGGGCGTGGGTTCAACACCCACCCCTAGCAGCTTTCATATTTTCTCTATTTTCTAACTTTGTTTGTCATTCTCTCTAATCATATTATTTTTTGGTTAACCCTAATCCTTTTTTAACATATTTTTTTTTACTTAACCATTAAGAATAAACTTTTTTCTAAAAACCCTAATTAATTAGGTTTTAGGTTTTTTTAATTAACTTTTTTTCAAAATTAACCTTTCTTAATTAATTAAAATTAATTAGGTTTGATTTAGTTAATTATCACCATAAATCATTTTTCACAAAAACCCTAGCAAACATTCAAACAATTTTTTTCCTTACTTCTTTTTCTTTCATTCATATTTAAATTTCTTAGATAAAATGTATAGGGCGCATTCGAATGTAATAGCATACTTTTATATTCTCCGTACTTTTCCATTATGTAATTTCTTCCGGGATGTAATAGTTGTAGGGTTTTATTTCCGCACCTCTATTATGTAACTGCCCCAAAGCTCTGTAACAACTTAGGTCTACGTTTCTGCCTTTATCTTTTGCTACTATATTTACTATGTTACTGCTTAGTAATTAGGGTTTGTATGGCAAGATAAAACCAAACACTAGAAAACCTAATTGCAAGATAAATATAACTGAATCAAATACACTTTCACACTCGCACCTCTAGGGTAGCTTCTCTTTGTTTCCTTTAGGACAAACGGTCATGTCCCTAGAACATAGGGATGCTTTAGAAAAGTCCCTCCAAATGAATGATCATAGTCCCTCAATGAACCTACGACGTTGCCTTTCAAAAAATGATCTAGACCCTCCGATAATTGTTAAAGTATCCCTATCAGTTGCCTTCAATGACCATACAACGACCCTCGATTGTCCCTTCACTTCCAATAGATGGGGCTACCTACCAACTAATGGTATGGATAGCACTATCTCTAAAGGATGAGGAAAACAACAAGAACGACCTTGTGTTGGTAGGATACTTTTAATCTCTTGCTCACTAATTTTTCTCACAGATAATTTTTACACATTACTTTCAAAACAAATATTTTCAAAACACTTTGTATGAATTCTTGAGGACTAATACAAGAGTCATTACAAAGTTCGTCTTACATTGGTGTTTTCAAAAATATTTTCAAACAAATCACATAAAATCAATTTTCAAAGTGAGCTAGCAATTAAGAGCCCGTAGATAACTACGGATGAAAAGGGTGCTAACACCTTCCCTTTTCATAACCTACCCCGCGAACTCAAAATCTTCAAGGTCTTTCCTGTTATTTTCACCCTTTCCTTATTGGATAAAATTCAATTCAGTGGTGACTCTTGTTATCCACAACATTTCTGATAAAACATAAAAGCAAGTCAGTTCTCCCACCGTATTACACCTGCGCATGTCGATGACTGCCTCCGAATCATATGTCTTTCGTCGACTATCTCTTCTGGTCGATACCCTTCAACCTAGTCGACACCTCTTGTTGTTTTCCACAAACTCATCCCTTTTCAGTCAAAGAAACCTTACAACTTAAAGCTTATTTCCCTAGTCAAAAATTTCTTTTGAACAAATTTCCCCCAAAATGCCATGTTCGACGGAGTTGTCGATGGGAGAACTTTGGTGTTTTCTCTTCAAAATTTTCGACCGCATGTCTCTTTTAGATGGCTTCATGTGAAATTATGCTTACTTTCTACGCAAAAATTTCCCATGTCACTTCAATTACTTCTCATTATTTTTCCTATGTTTTAGGGTGAGGGTTTTTAAACAAACCCCACTAACTTTTCCACTTCTTGGGTTGCTCACGTCACTTTAGTGACATTTGTTTCACTTTTAGCGGCTTTAATTTCTCTCTAAATAGGCTTTCAAAAACTCTTGGTTCCTTTCTTCTCTTCTTCTGCTTCATTTTTCAAAACTCTGTAGTTTTTTAAAATCTTAAGGAAACTTACTTCATTTCCAAAATGGTCGCTTTATCCAATACTCCCTTCAATACTGGTACTAACCCCATAGATTTCTCTATTTCTGCGAAACAAAGTCTGAACTTCATCCATGAGCCATCCTCTAAAGTGAAATCCATCATTGAGGCATGGCAACGCCAAATGCTTATACCTTTTGTTGTTGCGAAGAGACTCTTCATGTTCCATGGGCCTTATCCAGCCCCAAAAACGCATCCTAAGACTGTCAATCAGTACTTTCCTTATTTTATCCCTGCTATCCCTTCTGCTTTTAACCATACAAAACCTAATGATGTTAGGTTTATGGGCTCTGATGCCACGGTATTCACCTCCATACCTACGCCGGGTGATACGGTGTATCTTTCTTGGCTCGATAAAGTCCATAGGCATACATAGCTCTCAGTGGAAAAAGCTTGGTATTTTCGATGCAATTCAAATTTCAGAGTGCTCATACAATTGATCCCAACCTTATTCTTGCTTCGCTTTTATTTTGGGAATGTTTGACTAACACTTTCCAACTTCCATGTGGGATGTTGACACCTACTTTGTTTGATGTGTCAGCCATCATTGGGCTTTCCTCGATGGGTATAACTTTCAACCCAACTGAGTCGAAGAAACATACATTTTGCTTCAACCATCTGAATATTGTCAGTTATATTACTGATCACTATCTAATGAATACAATAGACGTCTATGACACAAATCACATAGCCTTTTTGACCCTCTAGCTCTCCCATTTCTTATTTTGCATAGGATCTTTAACAATGGTTCATGATTTCATACCTCTGTCGATTCAACTTCATGAAGGATAAAACATCTCACTGGGCAAGCTTCTGCTGGAAACTCTCTACCAAACTTTAGGCAATGCTTCCACTCAGCTAAAGGCACTTCCCGATCATGACAATAACTTCACCCTCTCGGGGGCCTCTTTGGGTTCTGGAACATTGGTTGAATGCCACATTCGAATCTCAACAGGGTTATCCAATTTCGGAAACAATTATGCGTCTAAACATAGTTAGAGCTATCAGAGGCCTGGGGCTATCCTTGACTACTCATTGCTATAAGCTTGATTGATTCATTTTCATGAAGTACATCAATATATTTGTCATAACCAATACATTTATCTCAGCCATGGCCCCTTTTATGGAGTGACGATTTGGTTCATACTGGTTTCGAGACCCTTTCCCTAACACTTCTCAAAATGCCGCTCGCACAAATGCAATTTGGAAGGCCTTTCTAACACCCACCGTACTTTCCTGTCGCATAAACGTTGGCTCATCATGATATGGTTTCATGGCTTACCAAACCAACTTAGTGTCTCGACAACTAGGCCTTAGTCAAATCTTGCCTTTGTCTTTGTTCTAACACCATACCGATATTGTCAGGGTTAGAAGACAACTCACTACCGAGGAGTATCAGGCTTACCTCAAATTCCACCGGGAAGCTCAAACTCTTGAACTTCCAGTATTTAAATTTGAACACTCATTTTTTACTTTGGAGTTGTTCGACCAATGGTGGCCTCAATACCAAAATAAATACTTCTCCATACCCAACTTTCTTCAAAGGCTTATCAATGCCTTTAATTCCCTGGAGACTCGATAACCCATTATATCACCAATTTCTTAGGAACGGGAGCACCCTTCATCAGTCAAAACGCCCCAAGGTTTTCCTCCCAAAATGGTAGAGGACGACCCCCACCTTTTTTTCCGACTCCGTCTTGCCAGAGAACCGTGTTGTGCAACCAAACTTAAAGGTATTTTTATTTCTATTTTTCCCTTTCCTCCTCTAGTCTTGTTCTTTATGTTGACTGTGAAATTATTCCCAGGGGCTTTCCTGTGTTGGCGATGTTGAACTGAATTCGACAAGAACTGCTCCTGCTGGCAATAAGAATGCAAAGTCCATTCATCCAACTTTTTCCAAGACTACCTGTCACGTCTTACACGACCCTCCGTCCATCGACTTCGTCACCCAAAACAAAATCGAAGTCTTGAAGAAACAAGATCCAATGGCAGCATTTAGGAAGATTCATCTTCTTCATCATATGCCAATGGCTTCATCAAACCCTGGCTCAGCATCTTTATCCCTTGCCGAACTTGACACTAAAGTAATCCACGCGCTTCACCAACTAAGGTTTTATCTATTTGAGAGTGAGTTTTTAGTTGTCGTCAAAGAGGAAGCTTTCATGGAAACTAATATTTTTAAACTTCTCGACACTATTTCCCAGTATCGTATTCCTTATTCCTTGGCTCAATACTTGATCGACTTTGAAGCTTTCTTCAACCAACTTACAAAAGATCTCTCATTGTACCGACACACCGACCTCCAACTTAAAACCAAAACAAATGAGATGAGAGTTGAGTGGGACTTGAGTGAAATCTGCGTGCAAAAGGCTAATGATCTTGAGGCTAAGAGAAAAACTTGTCTTGAGCAACATTCTTATTTTGACAAGAGATCATGTGCTACCGAAACCAAATCGAGTGCTTAATCAGAAAACTGTTGATATTGAGCATCAGAAGGCCTTATTGGATTCATATGATGGTCGTTCACTCGATGAAATCCAACAAATCACTCTTGAGGGAATAACTTATGGTGAGTAAGCCCTTCAGCTTAGGAGAAATATTAGTCACCTAATAGCTAAGAGGACTCATCTTGACCAGAAAATTACCTACGTAAAAACCCATTTGGAAAACCTTAAACTTTGATTTCCTTTGTAATTTCGTGGTTGCCCATATTTCAACTTAGATTTGTTTTTTTGCATATGTAATCCTATTGAAAATTTTAATAGCCATCTTGGCGCTTGTCCATTTTGGCTAATGATATTTTGATATGCTTTATTTTGCAGTAATTTCAATCTCTTGAAGCATAGGTTTATACTTTTTCAAATATTTACGGTTTACTCTCAAGATTCTTTGATTGAAGCCTAACTCTTGGATCTCATATGCATTATTGGTGAATTCTTGTAGCACTTGGAATGGTCCTTCCAAATTCAGTGACCACTTCCCCAAAGTTCTATCTTTCCAATCCATGGGAAAATAAATTTCCACACATATTCGCCAACTGCAAATGTTTTTATTTTGGCCTTTTTATTGTAGGCCCTTGCAACCCGCTCTTTTTATCGAATTAGCACATCCAACACAACTAATCATTCTTCGTCCAAATCCATTGTTTTGTCAAACATCATATTCCAATATTGTCTTGACGAAAGTTCGTGTTGGCGTTGTACTCATACTGATTGAAAGTGTATCTCAACTGAAAAAACCACATCGTGTCTAAGTTGGTAACATCCAGTCGCCTCCTTGGGAGACGTTCGACAAGCCCATAAATCTTGATCCAACATCTTATGCAAATTCTTGGGTTTCTTAGAGACATGTTTCTTAATTAACCCAATTATTACTTTATTGGCAGCTTCGACCTGACCATTGGCTTGAGCGTAATCAGGAGTGGATGTTACCAACTTGAAGCCTATTTCAGATTCAAACTCTTGCATCTTACGCCCGATGAAAACTGACCCTTTGTCTGTAATGGTTGTCTCAGGAATTCCAAATCTATAAATGATGTGCTTTTGAATGAAGTCAATCACTGCTTCTTGGTCGACATTGACCAATGGTATTGCTTATATTCATTTGGTAAAGTAGTCTATCCCCACCAGAATGAACTTTTATTGTTTCGACGAGGCTGTTTAAATTTCTCCTATGATATCTAGCGCCCATCCTCGAAACAGCCATGGCTTAATAATTGTGTGCAATTCGCGTGCAGGTACATGTTAAATACATGCATGATTTTGCAACTCTTAACACCCTTTAGAAAATTAAATATAGTCTTTCAGCATACTTGGCTAATAGACACCCTGTCGGAATAGCGGCTATTTCATTTTATTGTCGGCTTGGTGGGCACCACAAGCTTCCTTGTGGACTTCGACCATTGCTAAATATGCTTCAGTATTTCCTAAGCACTTGATAAAAACCCCCTCAGGAGTCTTCATGAACAATTCATTGACCGTGCACACGTAGCTCAAAGCCCTATACTTTATTTTTCTATCAACATTTCCAACTGGATTTTCCAAATAATTCACAATTGGCTTAAGCCAGTCCGTGCCTGACAAATTGTCAATGGCAAAAACTTCAAAATTTTCTGACTTTTCCATATCATCTGCCCCCCGTTTTTTGGGATTGACAATGTTGATGATAGTTTCTAAAATACCTTTTCCCTTACCTCGACAATATTCTTCATCTTACCAGTCGATACATTGTACCCATAAGAAATTTATGCCAAACCATTAGCCACTTGATTTTCTAGTCTAGGCATATGTGTAATGATTACAACCTCAAAATATTCCAACAATTGATTAACCACATCAAAATACAAAAACAAATGTTCTTTAATGCACTTATATTCTCGAGTTATTTTATTAATCACTAGCTCCGAATCACCTTTGATTTCGAACCTCTTTGTACCTAAGCCCTTTAAAAGTTTAAGCCCAGTGATACAAGCCTCATACTCTACTTTGTTTTTGGAGCATTTTCCATCTACCCTACATTTGAATTTTGTTGGCACTCCTTTTGGAGATATAATTAGAACTCCAACACTAGTTCCTTTCTTATGGCTTGACCCATCGAAGTATAATTTCTAAGGGTTAGTGGCTATCAGATTTACTGATGGTTCGACTATAAAGTGTTCCATTATTTGGCCTTTTATAGCCTTCAAAGGCATGTAAAACTATGAAAAATCAGTTAAGGCTAGAGCCCATTTGCCAATTCGACTATGCAATATTAGTTTGGACAACATATGTTTAATGACATCACAATGAGACAAAACATAAACATCAACTACTTTAATATATTCTTTAAGTTTAATACATGATAAATATAAACACAAGCATAATTTTTCTATCATGATATACCTAGTTTCTGCATCTATCAATACTCGGCTCAAGTAATATATGGGCCTTTCAACTCCATTATCATCCTCATGGAACATGCTCCCTATTGTTAGATTGGATGCAACTATGTATAATCTCATGTTCTTATTTCGGATAGGTGGAAATAAAACAGAAGGTCATGTTCAACATTTTTTGATGGCATCAAAGGCATCTTGTTGTTCCTTTCCCCAATGAAATTCACTTTCCTTCTTGGTCTTCAATAATGCTGAAAAAACCTTTGTCTTTCCACTTAGATTTGAGATAAATCTTCTCAAGAAGTTGATTTTACCCAACAAAGATTGCAACCGTTTCTTTGTCGAAGGAGGCTTGAGATCCAAAATTGCCTTTATTTTGCTTTGATTGATCTTGATGCCTTCTTTTATGTACTACAAGACCTAAAAAATCTCATGCATGTACACAAAAAGCACATTTTAGTGGATTCATTTTCAATCCATATTTCCTCATTCTTTCAAAGGATCGTCGAAGATGGTCCGAATGACCATTCTCAGATGAAGGTTTTATCACAATATCATCAATGTATATTTTCATGAAATGTTCTATAAAATCATTGAACATAACATTCATTACCCTTTGATAGGTGGCTCCACCATTTTTCAAACCAAATGGCATTACCACCCATTCATACGTTCCCAATTCCCCTAGGCGCATGAATTCCATTTTAGGGACATCCTCTTCTGCTATAAAAATCTGGTTATAGTCAGAGTATCCATCGAGCATGCTAAGATATTCATACCTTGTAGCCGAGTCAACCAACATTTCTACTACAGGCATCAAATATTCATCCTTAAGGGTAGCATTATTCAAATCCCTAAAGTCTATGTACACTCTAAGGGTTCCATTTTTCTTAATAATAGGAACAATGTTTGCTAACCATTCGATGTACCTTGAAGTTCTAACGAACTTGCTTTTGAGCAGCCTTTCAATCTCTTGTTTGATCTTCAAGGTGATTTCTGGAGAAAACCTCCTAGGGTCCTGCTTCACTGGCCACTTGTCTGGATGAATAGGCAAATGGTGTTCTACTACACTTCAACTTAGTCAAGGCATCTCACCATATTCCCAGGCAAAACAATCTTTGTATTCCTTTAACATATTGATCAACTTTACTTTCATCTTTGACCCAACTCTAGTGATGATGTAGGATGGCCTCTTCGTCACGCCATCTCCCAGATCAACTTCCTCTAACAGATCTTGGGTTTGCATCCTCTGTACTGAATTCAGTGGGTCTTTATTAAACCCTAAAGGTTCATTGTCATAGATACAATCTAACCACCGGCTTTCTGAAGTTGTTTTTTGGCCTTGTTGGCATTTTCATTTATTATTCATTTTGGCTTCGACACCATGTTTTATAGTTTAGAAGCCTCTAAAGCGGAATTTCTTTTGTTTTCAGCCACATAAGTCGAAATTTGAACCAGACTTTCTGATTCATTAGTCATTATCTTTGACCACAGACCACCCAGTAGGTGTCTTCAACTCCCTGGATGTTGCTGCTTTTTCATAATCCCATAAAAAACCATGACCAGGATCCAAGCTTAGAAAACTATTGGAGTTTTCATTATGAGTGTGATTTTCATCATCACAAGGTACCACATTTGCCAAATTCTGGTCGAAAGACTTCTTTCCACCTTTAACCTCGTCGGCTTTATAGTAGCTCTGATCAGCTTCTATATTTTCCCCTATGCCATCTTTCTTCCAAATGGAAATCCTCTTATGTAAAGTCGACAGCTTTGCGCCTATTCCATGGATCTATTCACAGTCAAGTAATAAATTAAAGTTGGTTTTGGAATTTATGACCATAAATAAAGTCGACCTGGAGGTTGTTCCGACAGTCAATTCGACCTGAATGACCCCCAGTATACTACTGTTATTTCTTCGTAGTATGATAAAACCATGTTTTGAGGTCAAAGATCTGACCCACACTTCCTCAGTTTCTTAAACAGAGCATGTGGAATTAAGTTTAGAGTTGCCCTACCATCGACAAACATTTTTTACCCGCATGCCATCTACCTTTTCCCTTTTGAATAAAGGCTTAAGATGGTATAGCATCCTTGGGCTTGGTTTCTCAAACACAACCTTTTGTTCTTCGACCACACCATTATTCATCACGTTATAGCATTGAGGCTTTTGATCAGCCGCTTCATCGGAGGTGAATTCTTCTTCATTTCTTAATACTTCTAACACCCTGTTATATTCTACAGGAAAAATCAGCACAATTCCACAATTAATAATGAAATCTTCACCATAATCTTCATCCACCATATCATCTTTGGGAAAAGGTTCACATTCAGGTTCTTCTTCTTCTTCACCTTCAGATGTAGGATTATACTCGGGTGTAGGAGTATATCCAACACTATGTGTTTCTACCAGCTCTTTGTCACCTAAAGGAGCTAACCTCATAACCAACCTTTAGCCAGCAGTAATCTTTTCCTTTTCAGTTAATCTTAACCTTGGATAGGATCCTTTATAAACTGGGGCTTCGCCACACTTTGCAACCTCTGCTGGTTGTGTGCTTTCAACACACCTAGTATTCTCGATAGGTTTCGATTGGAAATTCGAAGCCTCCTTTGAAGCCTTTTTGTTCCTCTGATAATGCCTCCACTGTGTCCTTGTCATTGGATTTTCCCCCTTTATAATTAGGAGACACTTAATAACCCTTTGACTCATCCTTCTTTTCTCGGGCCTCAGCTTCATGCACAATTACGTTCCACTTTGGCCTTTTGCCCCCTTTTTGGCTCACTAGTTCCCCCTATTTTTCTTGTGGGGTGTCCGACGGAGGGCAAAAGGTTTTAGGACGAGGTTGTTAGGACAATATTTTGTACTCCTCATTGCATCGAGGGATTCCTTCCTTATCAAAAACAAACCTTAGAACTGAAGGCTTCTTTTTCTTAAGAGTCTTTTTTTTGACAGCTTCATACTTCTCAATTTCTTCTTCATCATACATAATGTTGCATCTTGGGCATAATTTAGCCTTTGACCCTTTCACCTAGCACTTTTCCTGAAATTCAGCCAAGCTCTCTTCAGGGTGAGGGTACATTGCCTACAATCCCTCTTCAATCTTTAGGCCAAAACTATAATTAGTTTCACCCATCATAACTTATATGTCACCAAACATTATGACTTCTCTGTCGAGGCCCTCAGTATCTTCAACCATCGTGCAATCCAGAGGCTCTGAAGATAAAGCCTCTTCCACCATCAAAGGATCAGTTTTATGACCAAGAAAATTATGAAATTTGCATAATCCCATTTTCTTCTTTTGTTCAAGTGAGGGATTCATCAGGCCCTGGGGGACCACAATCTGACCATTAGCTACTAACAAATCAAATATTTCATCACATTTGGTTATGTCGAATGTATAGGCCTTGGTGATGGCTTTGCCATTCTTTTCAGTTTCGAAGTGGTTTTTCCTGTTCGAAGGTTTCAAAAGTTTACTTGCATAAGGAGGTCCAGGCTGGAGTTCAGCCATATTAACCTCTGTTTCTTCCCTTAACTCGTCTTCATCGGAAGAACACTCACCAATTTCTACGTAAGTAACCTTCCTTTTTTGTGGTACTTGTTTGGCTTGGTTCTTCAACTTTCAAACGTTAAATCACTCGAACTTTGATAGCTAACTAATCCATATCTTTCAAAGACTGAGTATCTAACAATTTCTTCCTAATAGAATACTCTAACCCATTCTCAGCCATTTCGACCAACTCGTGTTTAGGGACTTGTGTAAAGCACTGCTCTTTTAGAAGTCTAGACATATTAAGGTATTGGTCTATTGACACAGTGCTCTCATTTTGGACTGCCCCATGTGAAATTTCTCATGGAACAATTTCTCTAACTGAATCCACGTTTGGACCGACTGTGGAGGAAGCGTTTCAAACCAAGTGAACGCATTCTTTGTGAGGGAATTGGTAAAATACTTCATCCTCAAATCATCATTCATTACTAGGTCACCAAGTTCTGGTTGATACTTGGAAACTTATTCGATAGTGGATTCCTTGACATCTCCTGTGAACTTGGTAAACTTTGGGAGTTTCCAACCTCTTGGAAACTCTATTTGTAAAACAAAATCTGGCAATGGTGAGACATACATAGTTCTCTAAAAGCAAGTATTCATTCCATTCCTAACAATAATTATTTCGACAGTGGCTTATAGGTTTTGTTCCCTAGCCACTTATTCTTGTCAAACTTGTCTGACCATTTGGTCGACATTCGGGTTTCGATTTTCTATTACTACTGGGGGATGTCATAATATCCTAAGTATAGGGTCGACACATTGGCCAGTCGGTGGTCCTTGTTTGACTTCTTCGTCGACCACATCCTCGTACTGCACCGGTTCCTCACGTGGGGAGGGCGCGACTTGTCGAACCAACACTCTTGAGGCACCAAGGAAATCCTCTATGCGAGTCATTTAAGTTATTAAAGTCTGATAACTCTTCACCGAATTCTCGACCAAAGGTCTTAATATGATACTCATTTGTTGAGTAAGCATATTGATCATCTCATGATTACTTTCATCCATCTGGGGCCTCATGATAGCAATAGTACTTAGGGTGAAAGTAGGCATAATTTGTTGGGAAAATCCTAATTTGTTGTTGTGGTATATAGCTGCAAGCAAAAAGTAAAGTATTATTTTTACCGGGTGAAATTTAGGTTATATCGTATCGTGTCCACATAGATTGGTTATTGAATTTACGTTCAACAAATTCTCGCGTTTATGAGTTTGGTTTGAATTGGTTTGAAAAGAAAATGTCATCAACAGAAAATAAATGTAAACAAAAGTAAAAACTAAGGAAGAACTTATCAAGCTTGCATATAATCTACTCATCACAAACTTAAATGTACCGACCAGTTACATTAAACCTAACAATACTCTTTAATATCACTATGTATCACTCACAACCTAAGTCATTTCTAACCCAAATTGAGAGACCGACTATATCACCAAGGAAATGATCTATCTACCTCCTGAATAACACATAAGACAACTATGTAATTGCACTGACGATCTCTCAGCACAACACAAGCACACAAATGCATTAAGCTTTGATACCCAAGTAGATGTCAGCTCTAAATCTATCTTTAGAGTTTAAAAACTAACAGATGATCATCCTAGATAAGAATCTAAGCAGTATATGTCTATAACAACTCAAATCCCTAGCACAAAGCAAAAATCTAAGACAACCATCCATAAATATTTGTAAAGCAAGTTTAATATAACTCAATGGGCAACAAATATACATATGTTCAGAGTAAATATACATTCAAAACCCAACAAAATAGAAATACATAGAGAGGAGAAGAGATAAACCATAAATCTTCCGGTTTGTCAGAGCCAGTTGACGAACAATCCACCTCCATTCATCCATAAGCAAAACCCTAGTGTTGTTATCTAAGCTAATCAACTACAAAAATGAGGTTCATGGAGTTGGGAGACAAAAATTCACCCCCAAAACCATAACTCTCCAAAATGACAAGAAATGAAAATATAAGCAAAATTGTGATCTGCAACCGTCGCCCGACGACATAAAAGCATCACCCCGGTGAAGGTCCTTATACACTTGGCCCAGAATAAGCCATGTCCTCAACTGAAACAAATATCTACTCTCGCCCAGGGACCATAATTCATCGCCCGGTGACTCTCCTTATTTTCGCCTGGCGACCAAGATGCAACACAAGGCAGAAACTTCATGGAAATTTGGCCTTAAAATTTCGCCCAATGATGCTCCCTTGCGCCCGACGACGCATGACCGAAAATCAACTTTTGTTGCTTTCTTTGCATAACTTCTAATGGCCTCTAATCTTGGCGTTATTCCTTTATTGATCCAAAAATGCATCTTGGAGCTTTATTCCTCTTGCTCCAATAATGATCAAATACCTACAAAATATATACAAAACTAATCAACTGATATAATATATACTCAAAATGCAACTAAATGTATTTACAATAAAAATAGGGGTTATTCAACTGATATTAACAACAAAGAATCGATAAGTGCAACAAAAATTATATACAAAATAAATACACTTTTGCACTTCTAAAACTCTCCCCAACTTGAATCATTGTTTGTCCTCAAACAAAGCCAAACAACTCAAAGAACAGAGAAACAATAATCAAAGAATCATGAATCAACAGGTTTTTAAAATGGAAAACAAATATATGGTTCAAACAAAAACACATACACACAAGGAAAAAACTTACCACTAAACTACAACGATAACATGAAAATGAAACAACTCCTAAATACAAAGCACATGTCAAAAATTATAAAACAATATAATGTTCACAAGTGAATCACACCTAGAACAAACTTCATCGGTAGATGAAAAACACAAACATGAGGTGCTCAACTCTCACCCATCAATCTTGCTAACAACAACTAAATTATGCATTCGTCAAAGAAATTCATATTGAAAAGCACAAAAGCATAATCATAAGGGCTTCAAGGGTTGTAGTGTGGTAGGGTGAACAAACAAGGGATAATTCCTAAGACTAATCGAAATAAAAACTTGCCTAAACCTAAGGGAGTGATCAATTAACAAAATATTCAAACACAAAATTCCAATTAAACTTCTTCCGAATCCCAAATTTCACACCAAAGCACCATAGTTATTAACACAATATTATTCGAACTCTTTTTGTTTTTCTTTTTCAAAGCTTTTCTATTTTTTTCTTTCTTCTTCTCCTCTTTCTTTTTCATATTTGTTTTATTTTTCTTTCTTTTTTTTCAACCAAATAACAATCCCAACATAAGCATATAAACATTCCTCTTCCCAACTTGAATTCAACTGTATCATTATGTGAATACTCCCTACATTCTAAGGGAAGGAAAAATTTTATACAACAACACAAAGTTGAGGGCTCAAGGAAAAACAACAATCAAAATCTATTCAAAAAGTGAATTCAATACTCATAGACAAACATCAAGTTCAAACAACATGGATAGTGACAAAAATCTCAAAGGGGTTACAAATGATCACACACTCACAAGGTGAAATTGACTATTTGGTTAGGTGGTTGTGCTCAAAATCAAACAAAATTCCTTGATAATATCATGCTTTCATACAAATTAACATAAATGAAAGATTAAACATAATAAAATTGAGTTAAGAAAAAAATTGTTAGTCTCCCATGCATATAGCAAACAATGGAAAGCAACCTCACAAGGATTTAGTTCTAAAGTGATTCAAAAGTGAACACAACTTGCAAAAGAATGAATGACATGAAAATTGTACAAAATAAAAGTCTCATAAACATGTTGTGATATGATGGCAGAACTGACTCGAAGGTTTTGCGTTTGATCAAAAATATTGAGGTTAGCAAGAGTCACCATCGACTTTTCTTTTATTCAAAAGGAAAGGTGAAAAAGCACAGGAAAGACCTTTGAGATTGTTTCTTGAGTTCGGGGGGTAGATTATGAAAAGGTAAGGTATTAGCACCCTTTTCATCCATGGTTTTCCATGGGCTCTTAGTTACTTGCTAGATCACTTGCTTTTGTTTGAAATTGTGCTTTTTGTGGTTTTTGAAAGTATTTTGTAAAGAGGCCATTGTTTAGGCAAACTTTGTAATGATTCTCGTTCGTAAGAATATATACAAAGATGTTGATCTTTTGAAAATGTTTTCAAGTGTATAATATGTTTTGAAAGTGTAAATGTTTGTTTTGAAAATATCAAGGATGTTTGTTTTGAAATTGAGCAAGTAATTAGGAACATTCTACCTACTCAAAAGTCTTTCTTGTTCATTTTCTTTTCCTTTGACATTGTTATCTTTCCATTGATTTGGTAAGTAACCCCATCTTTGGATGTAAACGGGACGAGCGTGGGTCATCGTATAACCATGATTAGCAATATTGCAAGGTATCTTAGCATTTTTTTTAGGGGCTAAGATCATTTTGAAAGGCAACTTAGATAGCATCATCGAGGGTCTATGATCTTGTATTTTTGCTTGTTTTTGCTAAGATACCTCACATGTGTAATATGGCCATTTATAAGGCAACCAAGTGGAATAACCCTAGGGGTGCTTGTGTGCAAATGTATTATTTTCATGCTTGATTTAGTCTTGAATTAGGGTTTTCTATTTATTGGTTTGAAGTCTTTCCACACAAACCCTAATTACTAGTAATTGTATATAAAGCGATAAATTGCGGAATTTTAAAGTTACTACGCTATTACAACATTTGTGGGAGGGAGTGTACAATTTGTAAATGGGGATTGAAAGAATTTAAACCTAATTAGTCTATTATAACCATATTGAATTGGCATGAATATACAAGGAATTTAAATACAAAGTATAAAAATGAATAAACGTACAAGGATGCAAAATGTAAAAAAAAAATGAATTTTGTTTGGTTCTTCATGAAAAAAAGATTTTGTCTTAACCTAATTTAAATAAAGAAAATAGTTAATTAAGTTTGAATTTATTAAGAAAAAGATTTTAAAAGCAAAAACCCTAATTCTATTAATTAATAAAAATAAAATAAGTTTAAGAAAAGTATATATTCTTTGGTATTTTTTATCTTGAAAATATTTGTAGTATTATAAAATATTATTAGTCCTTTTTTATATTAAAATAATGTTTTTAAATGGTGTGAAGAAAAATAAATAAACAATATAATATTAATTAAGTTTATAAGATTCACTTAAATAAATAAATAAAGTATGAAGAATAAAAAATATTTTTACTTATGGAAAAATAAAATAAAACAAGTCAAAATATAAAATTTAATTTTTTGCATTTTTATCATTTTTAGTATTTAGAAAATATATTTGAGAAAATAAATAAAATAAAATAAAAATGAAGAAATAAAATAAAATTGGGCCAGGGTGCAAATATGAAATAGGGGGGAGGAATGTTAGAAAAAAAATCAGGCCCAGGAGGAGGAAGGCCCATGCGCGCTGGAAAGAGCAAAAAATGTAAAAATGAGAGAAAAAAAAAGCAAAAGGCAGCGCGCGCTGAGGCTCGAACCCATTACCTACTGATTATCAATGAAGACAATAAATATGTAAGGCAAAATGTGTTCTGAAGACTTCATCTTCAACCTCCAGCCAAAGGACATGTATCTTCTTCATCTCTCAACAAAAATGAAAAGTTCAAACATGAAAGCTGTGACATTTTTTCCCACGAATCCAAACATATAAACAACTTAACCTAACAATCAAAGATGAATGAGAATTTTTCTATTCCTAATTTAAAACCTAATAATTTCTGAAAACTTCAACCCTAAAATTCTCTAAGCTCAGGCCATATAAATGTAAACTATGTGTATGTACAGTTTTGTGGCAATGGTATCTACATTTTATCTTCACAAATCAAACTCAAATGATGCCTGTATGAAGAGATAGAAGTTTGAAAACTTACCTCTTGCAGCTAGAGTCGTGTATGGAGTTTGAGCAACCTTTGTGGTGGCCTGATGATTTCTATAGCTTTCCTGGACATCCTTGAATGTGTTCCAACTCCTGCTTTGCTTTGAGGATGGCTGGAACTCCCTACTCAAGTTAAGTTGCAAGCTTCAGTTTTGAAAATGGTGGATGATGATGGAGGAGTTACAGTTAGGAAATGAGGGTCTGAATCACTTTGATATGATGTATGGAAGGTGTTTGGATGATTAGTTTTCAAAATGCACGAGTGGAAATAGAGATGGTGAGTTTTTGCTCAAAACTGTCAAGTTTTGGCAGTTCTATGAAGCAAGATGCTTGGGAGTGTTTTTAGGACTTGCGAAAACGTCCGTTGTGTTAAAATTGACTTGTTAATATGTATGGAAAAGATTAGAGCACAAAATCACTCAAGGCTTCTGAGTTATAGGGTTATGGCTCTATAACTTGCTGTTGAAGAAAAGTGAAATGACAAATCTCAAGTATTGTACACGCATGTCCTGAGATTCTTCAGGCCTTAGACACCTTGCTTTTGGTTTATAGCGGTTGTGTGTGCAGAAAGAACAAGTTAGAAGCTCAAGACAAGTTGACTTTGTGATTAGAGCAACTTTTCAAGAATGAAATGGTAACTTTCTTCCTAAAATGGCAAATTGGCTTGGATAATGCTTGGAACACTTGGATAATAGCTCAAAAGCAAGTGTAATCTTCTGATTATGGAGATATATTAAGATTTAAAGGCCTAAAAAATAAAATTGTGCAGCATAAATTTGAAATTGAACTCTTGTTCATCACAAAATGCCTTGTAATTCAAGTGACAAAACACCAACTTCATCTCTTCGATTCTCCCTACTCAAGAATGATCTCAAAGAGTTCTTGGATATTTTGTAAATCTTGAAATGTTCTATAAAACCCATATTTTAATTTCTTTTGAATATTACCCTTGGAACTATATGAAAAAGTGACATGAAGTTAGGTCAAAATCCTGGCCAAATTAGGGCAAAATTTCACTAAGTGTTTAGTTTCATGACCCTATGTTCACAAAATTATAACTTGAGATCCGAGCACTTTTGGAAGAAGTTGTGTGAAGAAAAGTTGTAGATTTCATGGAGATATACAACTTTCATGTTGGAAGTTTCTCTTGAATCATCTTGCATCATGGTGAAAATTTGGCTCAAAGTTATGAA
This sequence comes from Vicia faba, assembly GCA_948472305.1. Taxonomy (NCBI): domain Eukaryota; kingdom Viridiplantae; phylum Streptophyta; class Magnoliopsida; order Fabales; family Fabaceae; genus Vicia; species Vicia faba. Next base: position 1,222,337,382 of record OX451735.1, read on the forward strand.
AAAAACATGAATTTTCAACACTTAGAAAATTTTCTAAGTTTAGAAATTTTGACTTTTCAAAATGATATCTTGACTTTTTGATTTCTTAATGAATAAGTTTCATATTTTGATATGTTTTGATAAATTGTGATCTTTGGCACTTGAATTTGACCAAAAAGTCAAAGTTTGACTTTTCAGTATACAGTTGACTTTTGATCAGTTGACTGCAAAATTCATCTGTCAATCCAATGGACTTGCAATGTTTGAAACCATGTCATTAGGTCAAAATGATGCAATTTGACTCTTGAGATCATTACTTAAACTAACTTACCATTGGTTAGGTCAAAAATCAGAAATTGCCCTTTCCTAGTCAAAACCCTAATTTTGACCATTTTGCCCTTTTGGAGATTTGATCAACTTTTTGAGGAATCGTGGTCCAAAATTGATCAAATGATACATATGGGTTTAAGATATTTATGTGGATCAAAAATTATGAGGTTTGACTGTAAATTGGCCATGGTTGACTTTTTCCCCCAATACAACTGATTTTTAGGTCAACTGTTCAATTGACTGATCAAAAGTGTGATCCAAGGCTTGAAACTTGACATGAGTAATATTGGGGGTCCATAATGGTTCATGAAATTCATATGAAGCATTTATAGTTCAAAAATACTTATGCAAACTCAAACCCTAATTTTGGTCATCAGTGCCTAAGGAGGTGTATTGAGCTGATCAAACCCTAGTGCAGTCTTGAGCCCAAGGAGATCTTGTGAGCAAATTATTGATAAGTGAGAGGGAAAATTTTGGGGTACAACAACTCCCCCTGTTCAATCTTCTTAAGCCTGAAGAGTTAGATTGGCGAGTTTCGCCATTCGTGACTCGAAGATGGAAGATGATTGGACACTAGAGTGCCCAGAAATTTGCACTCGGTGATGTGATTGTTGAGGGAATAGGCTTAAAGATGCCATTTGGAGAGGTGATAGAAAGTTGTAGGAGATGGGCTTAAAGATGCCATCTAAAATTGAGTGTTTGTATTGTAATTTGTAAGATGAAAGAATGAGTATAAGAATGGCGTCCGTGTCTGTAGCGTATCTGAACTGCATCTGGGAGCTGATTTTGAATTAATATCAGAATGGCGTCCGTGTCTGCAGCAAATTAGAACGGTATCTGAAAGTTGAATCTGAATGAGTATCAGAATGGCATCCGTGTTTAGAGCATATCAAAATTGTATCTAAAAGTTGAATCTGAATGAGTATCAGAATGGAATCCGTGTCTGGAGCGTATCTGAACTATATCTGAGAGTTGAATCTGAATGAGTATCAGAATGGCATCCGCGTCTGGAGCATATCTGAAATGTATCTGAGAGTTGAATTTGAATGAGTATCAGAATGGCATCCGCGTCTGGAGTGTATCTGAACTGTATCTGAGAGTTGAATTTGAATGAGTATCAGAATGGCGTCCGTGTCTGGAGCGTATCTGTACGGTATCTGTAAACTCTGAACATTGTTAATGGTAGCTGTTAATCTTATCCTGAAAAGGGTAAAATGTTAGCTAAAATGCAAAGTCATGTTGTATGAAATGTATGATATAATGCATTTGTTTTATTAATGTTTATGATATGCGGATGCCATGTATGCATATGTGAGCTAGTCTATTGCGCTGTTTGTTGGGTTTGGGGAAAATAAATCCCTGAATGTTGCTGGGGGTATGTAAGTCTTCATATCTTGAATTCGAAGTGTTGATGAATTTCCGTTTATAGAAATAAACTCTGTTGTAAGGGAAATGCTATGTACTGCTTGAAAAATCGGTTTGGGGAATCTGAGAAAATTGGATGATTTCTATCGGGGACTGATAATTGGGAGCTTTTTCGACTGGGGATTAAACTGTACACTGCGGGGGATTTTTATGGAAAATAACTTAGAGAGATTTCCATATCTCTTAAAGCCATCAATAATTGTCTTTTATTTTGTTTATTTGTAAACAGTAATTATGTTCAAATGCATATGTTCAACAATGAATCGTTGGACGATTTTGTAAACAAAACACAAGAGTAAAGAAAAACAGATAGTTTTGCACTTTCAAAGGAATATCTTTGTTTTGACTTTGAGTAAGTATTTTGTACAGTGAGACAAACATTCTAGTAAGAGTATTCCGTCGTAAAAAATGAAAATTTTAATACAAAGAAAAGATAGCTATGTGTAATAATCCCATGGGGTTCCCATTCTGCTATAGCCTTTGTATCTCTGAGCATCTTGTCTATTTGTTGCCTTGTCCGAAGATGATTGAATTGGTCAGGAATGTCGAGTTTGCGAGTTGTCGATAAGGTTATCCAATGGGACATAGTTATACGCTTTAATTCCCTAACTTTTGCCTGGACCACCCTTTTGGGTTTTCAGTCCACCAGGATACCTTTTTTTGCCCAAGTCTCCCTTTCAGGTTTTCAACTTGTCGGGTGTACATATTGTTTTTTGTTTTATCCCTAATTTTTGCCCAAACCTTTCTGGTTCACCAGGATGCCCTTGTTTTGCCTAGGTGTGTCAACCTAGCGGGTCTCTTATGCGTAATATCTTTTGACTATGTCTGTCTTCGAAGGGTGCGACAGGTCGTCACCATCCATAGTGGTCAAGATTATTGCTCCACCAGAGAAAATGTTTTTGATTACAAATGGTCCTTCGTATGTAGGAGTCCATTTGCCCCTGGGATCGCCTTGCGGTAGTATGATACGTTTGATCACTAGATCCCCAACATGATACACTTGGTGTCTGACCTTTTTGTTGAAAGCCTTGATCATCCGTTTTTGATACATTTGACCATGGCGGATAGAAGTAAGTCTTTTCTCATCAATTAAGTTCAGTTGATCAAGTCGAGTCTAGATCCAACCGTCTTCATTTAGACCTGCATCCTTCATAATTCTTAGAAAGGGGATCTAAACCTCAATAGGCAAGACAACTTCCATGCCGTATACTAAAGAATAGTGTGTTTCCCCGGTCGATGTGTGAGCTGTAGTACGATACCCGTGGAGAGAGAATGGTAACATCTCATGCCAATCTTTGTATGTGACTATCATTTTCTGTATGATCTTTTTAATGTTCTTATTTACAGCTTCGACAACACCATTCATCTTTGGCCGGTAAGGGGAAGAATTGTGATGTTGGATCTTGAATTTCTCGCACAAGGCGGTGATCATAGTATTGTTCAGGTTCGTACCGTTGTCGGTGATGATCCTCTCTAGGATACCATACCGACAGATGAGATTTTGTTTAATGAACTAGGCTATAACATTCTTGGTAACAGAAGCAAAGGAGGCTGCCTCAACCCACTTTGTAAAATAGTCAATGACCACTGGGATGAAGTGGTGTCCATTGGAGGTTGTCGGCTTAATTTCCCCAATCATATCTATTCCCCACATAGTAAAGGGCCAAGGATCCATCAAGACATTCAGAGGAACCGGAGGTACATTCACTTTATCAGCATAAATCTGAAGTGTTGATAGAAATCTGCTTCCATGGTAGACTAGTAATAGCCTGCCCGTAGGATTTTCTTTTCCATCGCATGCCCATTGGAATGGGTGCAAAAGGTGCCTTCATGTAACTCAACCATGATCCTTTCAGCTTCAACCTTATCTACGCATCGAAGTAACACAGAGTCATGGTTGCGTTTATAAAGAATGACATTACTAAGGAAGAATTTAGCAGAGAATCTCCTTAAGAACTTCTTAGCATTGACTGAAGCTCCTTCTGGATACTCTTGAGCCTCGAGATACTTCTTGACTTTGTGAAACCAAGTCTGGTCCACTACTTCTTCAGTATTAATCTCGTGACATTGTGTTGGTTCATCCATTCGTTCAATGGTGATCTGGGGAGTCTCATTATCCCATTTAAGTTTAAACATAGATGACATTGTGGCTAGTGCGTCTACTAGCTGATTTTCTTCTCGCGGGAAGTGCTCGAAGGTAATCTTCTCAAAATGTGGTAGCAATGTCAAAACATGTTCTTTATAAGGGATAAGGTTAGGGTGTTTGGTGTCCCATTCCCCTTTGATCTGGATGATAACCAAAGCTGAATCTCTGAATACATTCAAGGATTTGATCCCCAAGTTTATGGCAGCTTTGAGACCAAAGATGCACACTTCGTATTTCGCCATGTTGTTTGTACAATTGAAGTAGGGTCTTACCGTAAAAGGAGTATGACATCCTTCAAGAGATATGAGTACATCACCAATACCATTTCCAAGTGCGTTGGATGCCCCATCAAAGAACAGGGTCCATCGGCATCCTTGTTCAGGTCCTTCATATGGCCTGAATTTTTCACAGTTATTTACCATCACGATGTCTTCATCTGGGAATTCGAACTTCATGGACTGGTATTCTTCCACAGCTTGGTGAGCAAGGTGATCAGCTAGTACACTGCCCTTTATAGCTTTTTGGGTAGTATATTGTATGTCATATTCTGTCAGGATCATCTGCCATCTCGCTATTCTCCCAGAGAGAGCAGGCTTCTCGAAGATCTATTTTATCGGATCCATTTTAGATATTAACAAGGTAGTATGAGTCAGCATGTATTTTCTTAGCCGGCGAGCAGCCCATGCCAGAGCGCAGCAAGTTTTCTTGAGTAGTGAATATCTTGTTTCACAGTTAGTAAACTTTTTGCTCAAGTAATAAATAGCATGCTCTTTTCGGCCAGACTCGTCATGCTGCCCCAACACACACCCCATTGAATTTTCTAAAACAGTTAGATATATGATCAATGGTCTTCCCTCGACTGGTGGCATTAAAACAGGAGGCTATTGCAGGTATTCTTTGATTTTGTCTAAAGCAGTTTGGCATTCATCATTTCATTTGACTACTTGATCTTTCTTCAATAGTTTGAAGATTGGCTCACAAGTAGCTGTTAGGTGAGAAATGAATCTGGCAATGTAGTTTAAACGTCCCAATAACCCTCTGACTTCCTTCTCAGTACGAGGAGCAGGCATCTCTTTTATCGCTTTTACCTTGGTAGGATCTACTTCAATACCCTTGTTGCTGACGAAAAATCCTAGGAGTTTACCAGACCTTACTCCAAACGTGCATTTATTTGGGTTCAACCTCAGCTTGTACTTCTTTATCCTCTCAAACAGTTTTTGTAAATGATCAAGATGTTCTTCTTTTATTTGAGATCTAGCTATCATGTCGTCCATATAGACCTCTATTTCATGATGTATCATGTCGTGAAATAGAGCTACCATGGCACGCTGATAGGTTGCCCCAGCATACTTCAGTCCGAACGGCATCACCTTGTAGAAAAATGTCCCCCATTGTGTGACAAATGTTGTTTTCTCCATGTCCCCTGGCTCCATTTTGATTTGGTTGTAGCCTGAGAAACCGTCCATGAAGGAAAACACTTTGTGTTGTGCCATATTATCAACTAGGATGTCAATATGGGGAAGTGGGAAATTATCCTTAGGGCTTTCCCTATTCAAATCTCTGTAGTCCATGCACATTCGTACCTTGCCATCTTTCTTGGGCACGGGAACAACATTGGAAACCCATTGTGGATAGGAGGTGACGACCAAGAATCCAACGTTAAATTGTTTCATGACTTCTACTTTAATCTTCTCTAACATATTTGGTCGCATTCGATGGACCTTTTGTTTTACTAGTGGACAATCCCCTTTTTTCGGCAGATGATGTACCATAATATCTGCATCAAGTCCCGGCATGTCTTCGTACGACCAGGAAAAGACCTCAACATACTCGTGTAGCAGCTGAATCAGACACTCATTGACACTCGGTTCCAGATTGGCACCCACCTTGACCTCTCTTTTGTCTTCTTCGGTACCCAGGTTGATTGTATCCACTGTTTCCTCGTGGGGTTGAATGTGTTGTATCCCAAAATTTGCCCTCCCATATTCTTCAAGGTTTGTCAAGAATCATCTTCAAATGGTTCAAGATTGCTCAAAGATATTGTACAGTCAGACCACCTCCTAAGCCAGCTGAAATTAGAGTTTTGGTTCTTTCAAGGAATTTGGGGTCTTCAATGGTTCAATAAATTCTCATAGGCCTATATGCATTCTCAAGCACCTACATACCAAGTTTCAAGACTCACAATGCCAATTTGCACAGTCAAAAGCCTTATTTGATCCACAGTCAACTGCAAGGGCAAAATAGTCATTTCATAGTCAAAAGTCAGAATTTTTGGTCAAAATCTTATTTTGAGTCCACAATCATCATTTGATCAAGTCTTGATCATGATTCCACAAGCATGGCTCAAAAATCATCAAGGTGCAAGAAGTTACTATTTTTGGACAGTAGAAAAGTCAACTGTATCTTGACCAGGGCATAACTTTTTCATGGTTCATCAGAAAAATCCCATCCAATTCTCATTTTGAAGGGGATGACATTTCCTACAACTCATCTTCACATTCCAAGTCCAAGAAATGCTCTCACAAAAAGTTATCAATTTCTACATTATAGGTCAATTTCAAAAGTCAACAAAAATGCATTTTAAGTCAAAGACCATAACTTGAGATTGTTAAATCCAAATGACATGGGACCAAAGGCATTGGTTAGAGGACTTCAAGACCTTTCCAAAATGTACAAGAACATGTTCATATGATCAAAATTGAGCAAGATATGCATTGGAAAAGTTGGGAAATTTTTATTAATTTGCAAAAGTCAACTTTGTTCAAAACACCTTGTTTTTGCTAATGGGCCTCAAATTTCTTCTTGAAACTTTATCCATGACCTATGCACGACCCATCAAGCTTAATTGAATTATTTTCTTATTTTTTATTAATTAATTGGATTTTTAATCAATATTAATTCATTTAATTAATTTAAATTGTAGGAAATACAAAGATATGATTTTTCAATCTTTTTGTGAAGAAAATCTGGTCAAGATATGCTGGAAAATTCGTGCACAAATCAAATATGCCAAAATCTCCAAGTTTGGCAACTCTTTCCAATCATGAAGATTCAAAAAGATGTGATTTCCAATCAAATATTTAATCATCATTCCAATGGATTTTTGCTCAAAGATTTGACCTAATTTCAGTCTCCTATATATACACAAGCCAGCCCTAATCATGCATACGTGAAAGCACTGCAGAAAAAGCCATAAGCATATTGAAAAAATTCAAGAAAACTTGAAAACTGTTTTCTATATTCCAGACCAATTCAAGGACTTTTGTTGACTCTAATACCTTCCAGGAGTTCCCAGGAACGTGTAGCAATTAAATTCACACGCTAAAGCTCAAGAAATCATCACTTACAGTCGCACGGTTTGAAGCTTTTTTCCATAATCGTAACTCATGATTCATAAGCATTTAACATGATTTATTGTTTGTTTTGCATTGCTTTAATCCATATGAAACTAATGGTATAAGTTAATTGAATTATAGTGTACAAAATCACAAGTTACCATGGACAAATTCTAGGGTTCCTGAGCTTTGGATTTGGGGCTTTGCTATCCAGGAAAAATTGGACCCTTTAAGACCCATGATTAGAATCGTTGAATCTGGACTAACACAATGCAACCCTCGCGAAACATTTATATAAACCAGGGCTCTATTCGCTATTTTTCGTCGTTGCATATTGTGGGGGTTAAAAACCCCCGCTATCTGATTTGTTTTTACAGGTACAAAGGAGGAAGATGAAGACGTGTTAGTATGTGGTTGGCTAATTCAAAAAAGGCGCGCGTTTTATTTGTGTTACAGCATATTGGATTGGTTCTTAATATTATATATTTCTTATTATCATAATAACAAACGCGTGCAGATGGCGTAGTGGATGATGCGTTGGCTTGGAATCATTGGGACCTGGGTTCGAATCCCAGGTCCCCCCAAACATTATTTGCTCTTTTTTCTCAGGTATTCCAGTACAAGGCTTGCAAAGGAGTCCATCATGTACCTCACGCCTCAGCATGCCATGTGGCCACAAACTTGAATCTAATGGCCATGAGATGATGACTACCATGCGCTCAGTCAACCAACAAACATCTAATCCAGAAAGTCAAACAGGCTTGAGAGATTAATGGGCCAGAATTGCTAACAAACCTCCAAAGATGGGCCAACACCCCCCTGGTTTCTTTTTATTCTTTCATATTTTTTTCCATTTAATTAGTTTACTAATTATTATTATTATTATTATTATTATTTAATTAACATAATTATTATTTTCATAATAAATTCAGAAAAACTAAAATAAAATATTTTTATTATTATTATTATTATTATTAATTTCACCTTTAATTTATTATTTTGTACATAAATACTAACAAATTAATTTAGTTAATTAGGGTTAATTTTAACTTTTTCTCAATAATTTAAAATAAACTAGAATTAGGGTTTTTAATAACTTTTGACTATTTTTCATTTATTTCCTAAAAAAACATTAAAAAACTCAAAAATACTTATTTTTATTAATTAATTAATTAGTTTTAGGTCTAATTTAATTTAATAACCAAAAATTCATTCTTTTCTCAAAAGGGGTCAAAACCCTAAGGACTTCCCCGATTCAATTCTTTTCGCGCGCATAATATTTTTGATCATATTTATGTAATTGTTCTGAGGATGTAATAGCGTAATTAGGACCTTTTTATCGCTTTCTTTTATTTTCACGCATTTACTTTTTAAGGGTTGTTTTTGGTGATGTAAATACCCGACGCCTTGTAATAGCGTAGATTTACTTTCCGCAATTTACTTTCCGCCACTATTAACTGTTATGCATGACAAGACTTCTCTGAAATTAAAATCAACTCGTAGCTCACCATAAAATGTTCAAAGATAATACAAATGAAACCTGACATACTCGCACATGCCACTCCTAGGGTACGCCTCACTTGGTTGCCTCGACGTGGTCATTGAGTATAGGGTGTTTTAGAGGTCGCCCTCCTGTCTAAAGATCCAAGTTGCCTCGAAACGGTTGCCTCGGATAAAAAGGATCTAGGACATTAGGGTTACCGCTAAGGCGTCCTACTATTGCTTTGGTGACCACATGTCCCTATAATCGAATTGACCTGAAAAACTCCAACGACGGTGCTACCTACTTCTCAATAGTGGGATAGTACTGTCTAAAGGACATTTACACAGCTTAATTTCTTTTGAGTAGGTAGAGGTTCTAAGGTACTTGCTCTTTCAAAACAAAAACAACTTTTCGCACTTACACTTTTCTGACAAAAGTTTTCAAACAAACACTTCATGACACTCTTGAGGACTGATACAAGAGTTAAAACGAAGTTTTCAAACAAACTTTTTCAAAACCCACAAACACCAGGAAAGCAAACATTTTTGAAAACATGGTGAGCAAGTACCTAAGAGCCTGTGGATAACCACAGATAGAAAGGGTGCTAACACCTTCCCTTTCTATAATCTACCTCCCGAACCGAGAAACATCTCGAAAAGGAATTTTGTTGTGCTTTTGTCCTTTCCTTGTTGGAGAAAATAAAAGACGGTGGCGACTCTTGCTTACCGCGACATTTCACGAACCAGCATTCCAAAACGGTCAGTTCTATTTCCACCGATCACAGAACTGGAGACTCTGCTGGGGACTACTTTAATAAGTGAGGTGTACCTTAGGATTAGATCACCATGTTTTCAATTGTATGTATTGAATGCTTTAATATTGTGGGCTTGTATCGGAGTTTTATGGATCCTAACCCGGATTTAGGGATACCCTTTAGAAGTAGCAACAAACTGTGAGGGAACTGTGCGGGGTATACCGACATGGTTGAAGCAGTTGCTACGTTGATGTGGCACTTTGGTGAGTACCGGTAACCCTTGAGTCAAGTCAAGGAGAGTACGGGGCCGCCGCGTGGTGTCGTGAAGCATCAACTGACCTTAGAACCTTACTTGACAATCCTGGCCTTTTTAGGGGTAGTGAGATGACCGACTTTGGTGCAGTCTGAAGTTGGTAGATACTCGATACTACACTCATTGAGGGTTGTTTTCTTGGAATATTTTGGTCGCCAGTTCAGTGGCTAAATCAAAAAAATGAACATAGAAAACAATCCAATGATATTGAGCTCCTTAGAACCCGGTTACTATTGATAGGACAAGTTTTGAGCCAACCAACTTCAAGAGGGTAGTACCTAAACTTCATGCTGGCCTAAACCCTAAGGGATGTCTTGTATGACTTGTGTGCCTTCAAACTTGAACTACTTGCATATTCTTGTTATCTGACAACATGGGTTCCTTGCAGGTTTTGTTTACAGTCCTTAACCTAGACTTATAACAGGGCTTACTTACATCACTTCACACATAGCATACACATCATAACATCATACCATAGCATTTCCTTAACCATTTCAAGGATCTCAAGGGTTTGTGATGCAGGTCATGATAAACCAAATGTCTAGCAAGGGGCAAAGGGGATTTATTTTCCTCTAGCCAAGGTTGTCTAGAAATCCAAGCACGATAACTTGAGTCAGGGGCTATGACCCACTCGATATGGTGAGCCTTGACTCTTGAAGAAGGACTCTCAACAACATGAAGTTCCTTCAATCAAGCTGCAAAATTCTAACAATTTTCTTTTCTACCCCGCGAGATCCTTGAAAACATTGCATACATATATCATACATATCATTTCATTACAGGTCACCCTTTACAGGTCTCTCACATTCTCGCTGTTTATTTCAGCAATGGCTTTCCAACAAGACAACCAGGATCTTCATACTCAAGAGGCTCAGTTCAGGGAAATCTTCCTAAGCCTATCCAAGGGGCAGGAAGAGTTGATAACACTCCTCATGGGGACTTTGGTCAAGAAGAGTCCTGAAGACGATAAGGGCGAACGGCTGAAACGTCTGCAAGCTGAGGTAGATACAATGAGAACCCAGATGCTGGGGCAGACGACCCTTATCCAAGGCTTAGCTCGGGAGCAAGAAGAGTTGCGAGCCATGATCAACCAGCTTCATCAAGACAGATACAATAGTATGAAGCGAATGGTCAAGGCTGGGGATCAAACCGGTAATCAGCCTTCAAGAAGACAAGAGTTTGGTATGGTGAAGAATGGACCTCCCCAAGTTGCTACTACATCAAGGGTCCAACAACAACCTCACCAAAAACAACCGGTTGATCAGGGTAAGCCAAATGCGCCTAGGAGGCAATTTACCAAGATCAACGTGTCACTGACTCAAGCGCTACAACATATGTTGAAGACAGGGCTGGTTACATTAAAGGCTCCTCCCCAAAACCCAAATACTTCCGCTCCTACCTATCATCCCTATGAAATGTGTGCATACCACTCTGACAGTCCGGGACATGACACAAACAACTGTTGGGCCTTGAAGAATAAGGTTCAAGACATGATTGATGCCAAGGAGATCAAGTTTGACCCTCCGGAGACTCCAAACATAACCACTGCTCATATGATGAATCATTGAAAGCTTTTGCTCATTGGAATTTTCAATTTGTAATTTTCTTTTGATTGTTCAAACATTTATTCATGACAAACTTTTCTATTTCATTAATGCATCGCATATGTCTGTTTTGAATCAATCCATTCGTATTCACTATATTCAAATTGCTTTCATTTTTTTTGTGATGATTCAACTCTCGATTAAAAAATGCTAAGCCTTTTGAGGGAGGATGACGAAAACGATACCACGATCTTTACAGTATGCTTTTGAACAGACCCTGCTGATGAAGTACAAGCATTGTTTCAAATCTTAAATAGTGGAGTTATAAGGAAGATAATCCCTAGTCAACCCCTTCGAGCCAAAGAAGTCGGAGTTTTTCTTTTCAAAAATTAAAACCCTTAATCATAACCTGGGGCAGGGTAGTTCTCTCAGTTGATCCAGGTGCACAACGAATGGCATCAAAGAAGTCCTTCCAAAATAAGAGATAGTGATGGTTCCGAATAATCATAAAGACAGGAAGTCATTATCTCTCAGAAATAAAAGCCCATTAAGTCAAAACCTATGAAGGAGACTTACAAAACTGGGGCATCCCGCTGACTGTAATCACAAAAGAAACAGTTCAGGCAAAAAGACAGGGATAATAAAATCAAAAAGAAAGAGGTCCTACAAACCCTCAACAAAAAAAAGGGGGAAATGACTGCCTATTCAAAATAAACTGTCAATATCCGAACCATCACCGGAATATCAGAGCAAAGACTCAAACAAGGTCTAATGCAAGATTAGCTGAGTTTAGGATCGAAGAACATCACGAAGAACGGGTGGGAACAAATAAAATTTGAGCCTTTATCCTTTGTTTCTTAAACCGTGAACCAGGCCACGTTATAACCCTTAAAAGTCCTAGATGAAGTGTGGGTTAGTTCGAAAGCATACTGTTACAAAAGGTATCCTGACTCCGGTAGGGCTTGCTGTAAAATCCTGAGTTGACATCACATTTTACAAAAATTCACTTGTTTTATTAAAAACTGCATTTTCAAAAACTTCAAGACAGACATAAGCTTCGCATTTTTAAATAACATTGTTTGCATATGACTATTTGTTCAAACATCAGAGAAATTCGCACGACGAATATCTAGTGAACAAAAACCTTCTCAACAAAAAGAGTCACCTCAAGTGGAAGAAACACTTCCAACCAAGGGGAAGACATGAGCATTGTCCAACATCTGGGGCAGTCAAGTCAAGATTCAAGGAATCTCTCAAAATGCCAAAATATCCAGGGGCAAATCTCCGCCCGAGTCACTTGGGGCATTGGACATGAATTCCAGCGACAAATCTTGCACGATCAAACATCTTCTGGTAGTATGGCAACACAATACTACTGACAGTGACAACTCCCTACATTCTGAGAGCGTGGACATAGTCGAAAAAATACTACGCCTAAATCAAAGACCCTCTAGGTTGACTGGCCTAGGCAAAAATAAGGGCTTCCCGACGAAACAAAAGGGTTCGGGCAAAAATAAGGGATGAAAATGAAAAAATTTGTACACCCGGCAAGTCGAAAACCTGAAAAGGCGGCTTGGGCAAAAATGGGTATCCCGGTGGACTGAAAACCCGAAAGGGCGGTCCAGGCAAAAGTTAGGGATCACAGCGTACGACTATGTCCCGTCATCTCGTCACTTGCCTACCAAAAGAAGATTTGTCAAATCGGCAGTTATCAAGAGCTCCACAAGTACCTTCTCCCGTAGAAGTTGGGGCAATAAGAATTGTCCGAACTGTACAAGTTGCTCTGTCCTCCAGGTGCCAAGGTATATATTCAGTTGAAGAATGTGGCCAAGATACCTTCACTCCCTGCAGAGTAAGACAAGATTCAGCAATACTCTCCCCCGAGCAGAGTTGGTCTACCATCAGTCCTGGAAAAAGCATGGTATCCCCAGAAGATCTTAATATTCCCTAGTAGAGTATACAGATATTCCTCAGCAAGCATCCTCGGCAGTCTTAATATTCCTCGACAGAAATATAAAATTGTTCCCCGGCGAAATACAAACACCCCAGTGGAGCCATTTCCCCAGTGGAGCCATTTCCCCAGTGTAGTCCAAAAGTTTCCCCAGGAGAGTTGAATCATCTCCCCAGTAGATTCTGGAAGCTTGTATCCTGCAGAGTACAAAAATCCCTCCCCAGCCATATTCAAGTGTTATCCCCCACCAGAGTCTAACTGGGTTATCCTCAGCAAATTGCAACGGAAAGATCGTCCTCAGCGAAGTTTTTCCTATCCCCAGCGGAGTTCATCAAATTCCCCAACAGAGCTTATCAACGGAATCCCCAGCGGAACTATCGTTAAAATCTCAGCGAGGCATCTCTTCTCCACAGAGTATTTCCCCGCAGAGTAATATCTTCGTCAAGTTTATTCCCCAACGGAGTCATCTTCTCCTACCGGTTTATTCTTGCAAACATCTTTGTTCATCATCCCCAGCGGAAACGAAGGACTCTACTCTTCAACATCAGCCCAGGATTTAACAAGTTCCCGGCATTCGTCAAGGATTTATTTTCCCTGATGAAAATACATTCATAAACATCACCTTTTCATACATCATGATACATGCATATACGCATCATATCATACAATCTCATTTATTCTTGAGAATATCATGACATCATGCATTTCATACATCATGACATTGCATACAATTAATGTTTTGCCTTTTCAGGAAAAAGTCAATCAAAGGATGATTGACATCAACCTTTTGAAGTTCCAGATCAATACCTGTATCTAGCCAGGAAATGTCTGTGGACGATTGATTGTAGATTCGATACCTGTATCTAGCCAGGAAAGTTATCTACATGAAGAGATTGAAGATCAACACCTGTAACAGGCCAGGAAATTATCTTTCATTCTTAGGTCAGAGATCTACACCTGTATCCAGCCAGGAAAGCTATCTCGACCAACCTTTTTTAAGTTCCAGATCAACACCTATATCTAGCCAGGAAATATCTGTGGACGATTGATTGTAGATTTGATACCTGTATCTAGCCAGGAAAGTTATCTACATGAAGAGATTGAAGATCAACACCTGTAACAGGCCAGGAAATTATCTTTCATTCTCAGGTCAGAGATCTACACCTGTATCCAGCCAGGAAAGCTATCTCGACCAACCTTTTTGAGTTCCGGATCAACACCTGTATCTAGCCAGGAAATATCTGTGGACGATTGATTGTAGATTCGATACCTGTATCTAGCCAGGAAAGTTATCTACATGAAGAGATTGAAGATCAACACCTGTATCTAGCCAGGAAATTATCTTTCATTCTCAGGTCAGAGGTCTACACCTGTATCCAGCCAGGAAAGCTATCTCGACCAACCTTTTTGAGTTCCAGATCAACACCTGTATCTAACCAGGAAATATCTGTGGACGATTGATTGTAGATTCGATACCTGTATCTAGCCAGGAAAGTTATCTACATGAAGAGATTGAAGATCAACCCCTGTAACAGGCCAGGAAATTATCTTTCATTCTCAGGTCAGAGATCTACACCTGTATCCAGCCAGGAAAGCTATCTCGACCAACCTTTTTTAAGTTCCAGATCAACACCTGTATCTAGCTAGGAAATATCTGTGGATGATTGATTGTAGATTCGATACCTGTATCTAGCCAGGAAAGTTATATACATGAAGAGATTGAAGATCAACACCTGTAACATGCCAGGAAATTATCTTTCATTCTCAGGTCAGAGATCTACACCTGTATCCAGCCAGGAAAGCTATCTCGACCAACCTTTTTGAGTTCCGGATCAACACCTGTATCTAGCCAGGAAAGTTATCTACATGAAGAGATTGAAGATCAACACCTGCATCTAGCCAGGAAATTATCTTTCATTCTCAGGTCAGAGGTCTACACCTGTATCCAGCCAGGAAAGCTATCTCGACCAACCTTTTTGAGTTCCAGATCAACACATGTATCTAGCCAGGAAATATCTGTGGACGATTGATTGTAGATTCGATACCTGTATCTAGCCAGGAAAGTTATCTACATGAAGAGATTGAAGATCAATACCTGTATCTAGCCAAGAAGTCATCTTTCTTTCTCAGGTCAGAGAGTAATACCTGTATCCATCCAGGAAAGCTATCTCGACCAACCTTTTTTAAGTTCTGGATCAACACCTGTATCTAGCCAGGAAATATCTGTGGACGATTGATTATAGATTCGATACCTGTATCTAGCCAGGAAAGTTATCTACATGAAGAGATTGAAGATCAACACATGTATCTAGCCAGGAAATTATCTTTCATTCTCAGGTCAGAGGTCTACACCTGTATCCAGCCAGGAAAGCTATCTCGACCAACCTTTTTAAGTTCCGGATCAACACCTATATCTAGCCAGGAAATATTTGTGAGCAATTGATTGTAGATTCGATACCTGTATCTAGCCAGGAAAGTTATCTACATGAAAAGATTGGAGATCAATACCTGTATCTAGCCAGGAAGTCATCTTTCTTTCTCAGGTCAGAGAGTAATACCTGTATCCAGCCAGGAAAGCTATCTCGACCAACCTTTTTTAAGTTCAAGATCAACACCTGTAACAGGCCAGGAAATATCTATGGACGACTAATTATAGGTTAACCCCTGAAACCAGACAGGAAAACCACCTATATGAAATGATTGTAGATCTATACCTGAAACCAGACAGGACGACTACCTACTTGAAGCAACCCTACACCGGTTCCTTCTCTTCCAAGATGCAGTTTTACACGGACTCATCATAAGTTACAATTCAACAAGCATTTCCAGATGACATCTTTAAGCCCATCTCCATAACTATCCATTACATTTCCAGATGGCATCTATAAGCCCATCCCCGACAAGATTCTGTCACATCTCCAGATGGCATCTATAAGCCCATCCTCCTATCCATCATCTCTCCAAATGGCATCTGTAAGCCCATTCCCGACATCACATTGCTGATACTACACCATGCGAGTGCAAATTTCTGGGCACTTTAGTGTTCAATCATCTTCCACCTTTGGATCACGAAAGGCACACAAGCCAATCTACATCCTCAGGTTTAAGAAGATTGAACAGGGGCAACTGTTGTACCCCAAAATTTTCCCTCCCATATTCTTCAAGGTTTGTCAAGAATCATCTTCAAATGGTTCAAGATTGCTCAAAGATATTGTACAGTCAGACCACCTCCTAAGCTAGCTGAAATTAGGGTTTTGGTTCTTTCAAGGAATTTGGGGTCTTCAATGGTTCAATCAAGTCTCATAGGCCTATATGGATTCTCAAGCACCTACATACCAAGTTTCCAGACTCACAATGCCAATTTGCACAGTCAAAAAGCCCTATTTGATCCACAGTCAACTGCAAGGGCAAAATGGTCATTTCATAGTCAAAAGTCAGAATTTTTGGTCAACATCTTATTTTGAGTCCACAATCATCATTTGATCAAGTCTTGATTATGATTCCACAAGCATGGCTCAAAAATCATCAAGGTGCAAGAAGTTACTATTTTTGGACAGTAGAAAAGTCAACTGTATCTTGACCAAGGCATAACTTTTTCATGGTTCATCAGAAAAATCCCATCCAATGCTCATTTTGAAGGGGATGACATTTAATACAACTCATCTTCACATTCCAAGTCCAAGAAATGCTCTCACAAAAAGTTATCAATTTCTACATTATAGGTCAATTTCAAAAGTCAACAAAAATGCATTTTAAGTCAAAGACCATAACTTGAGATTGGTAAAACCAAATGACATGGGACCAAAGGAATTGGTTAGAGGACTTCAAGACCTTTCCAAAATGTCCAAGAACATGTTCATATAATCAAAATTGAGCAAGATATGCATTGGAGAAGTTGGGAAATTTTTATGAATTTGCAAAAGTCAACTTTGTTCAAAACACCTTGTTTTTGCTAATGGGCCTCAAATTTCTTCTTGAAACTTTATCCATGACCTATGCACGACCCATCAAGCTTAATTGAATTATTTTCTTATTTTTTATTAATTAATTGGATTTTTAATCAATATTAATTCATTTAATTAATTTAAATTGTAGGAAATACAAAGATTTGATTTTTCAATCTTTTTGTGAAGAAAATGTGGTCAAGATATGCTGGAAAATTCGTGCACAAATCAAATATGCCAAAATCTCCAAGTTTGGCAACTTTTTCCAATCATGAAGATTCAAAAAGATGTGATTTCCAATCAAATATTTAATCATCATTCCAATGGATTTTTGCTCAAAGATTTGACCTAATTTCAGTCTCCTATATATACACAAGCCAACCCTAATCATGCATACGTGAAAGCACTGCAGAAAAAGCCATAAGCATATTGAAAAAATTCAAGAAAAATTGAAAATTGTTTTCTATATTCCAGGCCAATTCAAGGACTTTTGTTGACTCTAATACCTTGCAGGAGTTCCCAGGAACGTGTAGCAATTAAATTCACACGCTAAAGCTCAAGAAATCATCACTTACAGTCGCACGGTTTGAAGCTTTTTTCCATAATCGTAACTCATGATTCATAAGCATTTAACATGATTTATTGTTTGTTTTGCATTGCTTGAATCCATATGAAACTAATGGTATAAGTTAATTGAATTATAGTGTACAGAATCACAAGTTACCATGGACAAATTCTAGGGTTCCTGAGCTTTGGATTTGGGGCTTTACTATCCAGGAAAAATTGGAACCTTTAAGACCCATGGTTAGAATCGTTGAATCTGGACGAACACAATGCAACCCTCACGAAACATTTATATAAACCAGGGCTCTATTCGCTATTTTTCGTCGTTGCATATTGTGGGGGTTAAAAACCCCCGCTATCTGATTTGTTTTTACAGGTACAAAGGAGGAAGATGAAGATGTGTTAGTATGTGGTTGGCTAATTCAAAAAAGGCGCGCGTTTTATTTGTGTTACAGCATATTGGATTGTTTCTTAATATTATATATTTCTTATTATCATAATAACAAACGCGTGCAGATGGCGTAGTGGATGATGCGTTGGCTTGGAATCATTGGAACCTGGGTTCGAATCCCAGGTCCCCCCCAAACATTATTTGCTCTTTTTTCTCAGGTATTCCAGTACAAGGCTTGCAAAGGAGTCCATCATGTACCTCACGCCTCAGCATGCCATGTGGCCACAAACTTGAATCTAATGGCCATGAGATGAAGACTACCATGCGCCCAGTCAACCAACAAACATCTAATCCAGAAAGTCAAACAGGTTTGAGAGATTAATGGGCCAGAATTGCTAACAAACCTCCAAAGATGGGCCAACACCCCCCCTGGTTTCTTTTTATTCTTTCATATTTTTTTCCATTTAATTAGTTTACTAATTATTATTATTATTATTATTTAATTAACATAATTATTATTTTCATAATAAATTCAGAAAAACTAAAATAAAATATTATTATTATTATTATATTTATTATTATTATTATTAATTTCACCTTTAATTTATTATTTTGTACATAAATACTAACAAATTAATTTAGTTAATTAGGGTTAATTTTAACTTTTTCTCAATAATTTAAAATAAACTAGAATTAGGGTTTTTACTAACTTTTGACTATTTTTCATTTATTTCCTAAAAAAAACATTAAAAAACTCAAAAATACTTCTTTTTATTAATTAATTAATTAGTTTTAGGTCTAATTTAATTTAATAACCAAAAATTCATTCTTTTCTCAAAAGGGGTAAAAACCCTAAGGACTTCCCCGATTCAATTCTTTTCGCGCGCATAATATTTTTGATCATATTTATGTAATTGTTCCGAGGATGTAATAGCGTAATTAAGACCTTTTTATCGCTTTCTTTTATTTTCTCGCATTTACTTTTCAAGGGTTGTTTTTGGCGATGTAAATACCTGACGCCTTGTAATAGCGTAGATTTACTTTCCACAATTTAATTTCCGCCACTATTAACTGTTATGCATGACAAGACTTCTCTGAAATTAAAATCAACTCGTAGCTCACCATAAAATGTTCAAAGATAATACAAATGAAACCTGACACACTCGCACATGCCACTCCTAGGGTACGCCTCACTTGGTTGCCTCGACGTGGTCATTGAGTATAGGGTGTTTTAGAGGTCGCCCTCCTGTCTAAAGATCCAAGTTGCCTCGAAATGGTTGCCTCGGATAAAAAGGATCTAGGACATTAGGGTTACCGCTAAGGCGTCCTACTATTGCTTTGGTGACCACATGTCCCTATAATCGAATTGACCCGAAAACTCCAACGACGGTGCTACCTACTTCTCAACAGTGGGATAGTACTGTCTAAAGGACATTTATACAGCTTAATTTCTTTTGAGTAGGTAGAGGTTCTAAGGTACTTGCTCTTTCAAAACAAAAACAACTTTTTGCACTTACACTTTTCTGACAAAAGTTTTCAAACAAACACTTCATGACACTCTGTAGGACGGATACAAGAGTTAAAACGAAGTTTTCAAACAAACTTTTTCAAAACCCACAAACACCAGGAAAGCAAACATTTTTGAAAACATAGTGAGCAAGTACCTAAGAGCCCGTGGATAACCACGGATAGAAAGGGTGCTAACACCTTCCCTTTTTATAATCTACCTCCCGAACCGAGAAACATCTCGAAAAGGAATTTTGCTGTGCTTTTGTCCTTTCCTTGTTGGAGAAAATAAAAGACGGTGGCGACTCTTGCTTACCGCGACATTTCGCGAACCAGCATTCTAAAACAGTCAGTTCTATTTCCACCGATCACATAATGGTTCTCTCTTCTTTCTGTAGTAGTCTGGAAAGTTCCCCTGATAATTCGAAATCTTCCTCACCTTCTTCTTCGGCTTGGTAGATTAGATTTTTTGAGTCACAAAAAGCCATAGCAGAACCGTTATCCATGGGATCTCGAATGGATGTAGACCTGCATTGTGAGTGTGAGTGTGTGTAAGGGTATAGCTATTTTTGAAAGAAATGAAAATGTAAAAAAGCAAAAAGAATAAGCACAAAGTTTGTATGTAAAACGTCCATGATTCATTGATTTCATATGGAAATGAGATAATAACCCTTACAAATGGACTATTGTGCCTCGGGTAAGACACAAGGTTTTAAGAGTTTGAATTGTTTTAATATTACAGATCCAACAAAATGTAAAGACAAATTACTGTGGGATAAAAGTGATCGGGACAAAATCCCTAGCCTCCCAATTGCTGAGCCCTCCACTGACAGTTGGGAAGATCCAATCCTCTAGGTTGCAACCATCTTCATCATTCTCTACCGCGTAGACTTCATGGTTGCTGATCTTCAGGGGTGGTCCTCCAGCACGAGTGCGGCGTACGGCCTTCTGAGCACCTAAAGTGAAACCTAGGCCAAAATTGTCAGACTTGTATGGGATATCTAGGAGTTGTCCCCAGATAGTGCATCCTCCTTCTTCTATCACTGTCTTTGCATCCTTCAAAGATGACATCCTGAGTGGAGGCCTTGTGATCTTGGGAACAGCCTTAGTCGCTGCCATATCTTGCGGGACCTCTTCAAAGTGTTGGAATGGAGTTTCAATAAATTCACCATCTAATTCCACATATCTGAAAGAATTGAGATGGTTGATCATATACTCTTATTCTCCATGAACGGTGATAATCTTCCCTTGGATCAGATACTTCAGCATTTGGTGCAACGTAGAAGTGACAACGCAGAATTGTGAATCCATGGTCAGCCTAGCAAGCAGGAATATGATGGACGGATATCCATTACATAAAAAGTTGAATCAAATGTTTGGGTTCCAACCTTTATAAGGATATCCACTTCCCCATGCACCATACTTTTCGAGTCGTCAAAATCCTTTACTACTATGTTACTTGGCTTCAATGTCAATCCCTCATAGTCTAGCCTATCAAGAGATTTTTTAGGCAATACATTCAGAGATGAGCTAGTGTCCATCAAAACATGAGCCAGGGTTGTGCCCCTACATTCAACTGAGACATGTAATGCCTCATTATGCTTCCTTTCTCTTGGCGTTAAATCAGCATCCAAAAAACCTAGACCATTATCTGCAGTCAAGCTAGCTACGCAGTCTTGGAACTGATCGGCAGATGTCTCTTGGGGTACATGGGCAGTTTTCAGGAATTTTACCAAGGCTTTTGCATGTGCCTCGGAACATAGTAGTAAAGCCATCACGGAAATTTTAGATGGAGTTTTCCCCAATTGTTCAACTACATCGTAGTCGCTTCTTTTTATGATCTTCAGAATTTCCTCCATCTCTTTCCGGGAGGTCTCATGGATAGCCAATGATTGTGCCTTCATTCGGACAGGCTCAATCAGAAAGCTTTTACCTCAGGTTTCGGTTGACTCAGCAGCAGAAGTGTCAGTAGGAGTAATAACAGAGGTTGTAACAGCTTTGTCAGTTGGAGTATTGGTTAAGATGATTGTAGGATCGGAAATAGCCTTCGGAGGAACAACAACAACAAGAATGATTACGGGTCCAGAAACTGATTTTGGGGGAGCAATTGCTGGAGAGAATATCCTTCTACTTCGGGTAATCTTGCTAGTCCCCGCAATATTACTGATATCAGAGTTAACTCTCTTGGAACTTGAGTATTCGGCAGCTGGCCAATCTTGCTTGACACCGTGGTAGTAGACATCCTCTCCATAATTCCATGGTATGGTTTTGTCTGACGAATACGGGACTGGTCCAGGCATTGTAATTATCAAAGGAGTTGCTTTCGGAACTGATGTAATTCTAACGGGTCTTTTGGTGGAGACCCTGGAGGAGTTGACGGAAATGGTAATGATAGAAACATCTTTAAAAGGAACAGGTGGAACGAAAGTTTTTTCAAACAAAATTTCTTTGTTATCTATTAGGCACTGGACGCCTACTTTCAATAAAGGACAGTTGGTTGGTGAGGACAAACAGAAATGGCATCCTTCATCACAGCCCGGGAACACACCGGCATTCAACAAGTTCACTTTAATAGTCAGGAGTGGGGTCATAAGTTCATCAACTGAAGTAACAAACATTTCTTCTTCAATGGTATTGGTATTATGGCCATGTTTGGGCATAGGGGCAGAAATGAAATTTGGCTTTTCGGGCACATCGAATTCAATCTCTTTGGCTTTAATAAGGTCTTGTACTTTGTTCTTTAGAGCCCAACAATTATTAGTGTCGTGGTCGGGACTTTCAGAGTGGTATGCATAACGGGCATTGGGATAATAGTGAGGAGATGTTGTGTTAGGGTTCTTTGGAGCTTATTTCAAAGTCACCAGGTTGGATCTTAATAGATGTGGCAATACTTGAGATAGGGTCATGTTAATTCTGGTGAACTGTCTGAATGGTCTTTCCATCCTTGGTTGGTTGTTTCTTTGCTGATCAGGTGCAGGTTTAGGAATCATAACAGCCCCCCCCCCCCATTGGACGACGTTCGGCCCTATCTTAATTTCTCTGAGGATAAACAGCGACCACTTCTTTCTTTCCGATAAATAGATTTCTTATAGCAGCAGAGGATGTATCCTTTTGAATCTTTCCACTTTTTATCCTGGCTTCTACCCTCTCTCCGGTCAATATCAGTTTAGTAAAACCCGCCGATGAACTCCTAATTAGGTGATTGAAGAAGGGACCAGACAAGGTGCCCTAAAACATGTCTACTAATCATCTTTCAGATAGGGGAGGTTGAACTCTTCCAGCCAAGTCTCCCCATTTTTGCGCATAGTCCTTGTAGCCTTCATTGGAAACCATGGCCATACTCTAGAGTTGAGTACTGGTAGGCGCAAGATCAGCATTGTATTGGTATTGTTTGTAAAAGGTTGCAGCAAGATCTTCCCAGTTATGAATGTTGGCTCTTTCTAACTGATAAAACCAATCAAGTTGAGTTTCCAGACAGACTGTCTTTGAATAAGTGTACCCATAAGTCTTTGTCAGCGGTATGGGGTTGGATTTTCCTCACATAGGACTGGAGATGCATTTTAGGGCATGAAAATCCGTCATATTTGGAGAACACAGGTGCTTTGAATTTTAGAGGAATGACAATCCCCGATACCAAACCCAATTCCTCAAAGTCCAAGCCAGGCACTTTTTGGATTTCCATTGTGCTCAACCGCTCCTCGAGATGTTTATACTTGTCATCAGCTGGAGGGTATTGTTCTTCAGAATAGTCTTCTTCTTCCTCTTCTTATTCTGATTCTGACGGGACAATTGTTTCCTTGCCTTTCCCATCTTGATTGTCTCTCTCACTGGATGTTGTTGCAAAGTTTAAGGTCCTTCTTGTCTGCCCATGAAATCTTCTTCCCATGTTTAGGACTCCGGTTACCTTCTTTGTCTTTTTTTCTTTTCCTCAGCCAGCAAAGTCTTTAACTCTTCTTGTCCTTTGGCCAGAGTTAAGAACAACTGTTGAAACTGTGCATTCTGAGCTTGGAGATCCTTTACCGTTTGCTCGAGATCCATCTTACTAAAATAAACAGTATAGAGATGAGGAGACTTGTTGCAATAAACCTGCTTATGTTATGATGAATGGTAAATGCGTATGCAATGATTTCAAGGATTTTAAGATTCAAATTCATTTTAGACAAAAAGAAAACACACGTTATATTAATAGATTAAAGCTTGAGTATAATAATGCCTTCTTGGTCAAAACAAATACAAGAAACTCTAAGATAAAAAGGTAGTGTGGATCTTCTTTGGTGCAATGTAGGCATTCAGAGTCTCCTCCTCATGAAGTAGCCTAGTGAGTTCCAAAACCTTCTTCTCGCTTGCGTAGAATTGGGCTTCGAAGGTATCTCGCTCCCCCTTGAGTTGTATCCAATCCCTTTGTAGGTCTTCAAGAGAGGTAGGCATGTCAGGATATAGGATAGTGTATGGAACATCTCCTTCCATGACAGGCTCAATGATTATTGAGAGAATGGAGGGGTAAGGCATCATAAGACTCTGAGCACGAGTTCGTACCAATTTGAGGTAAGGCTCAATAGGGGTGGAATTTTTATGCCCCAAAGTCTTGTTATCTACCTTGTTTAACATCCTCCAAGCTCGGATAAATCTTTGGCGAAGACCTTTATTGTTGTTGTCGTAGTCAAATACCAAACCTTAAATTAGCATCTCGTGCGGGCCATCCCTTCGGGCATAACCAAATTGTCTTAAGGATAAGCAGGGGTTGTAGGTGATACCTCCCCTAATGCCAAGTAAAGGTACATAGGAAATTCTCCACAACGGTCGATAATAGTAACATTCTCTATGGATCGGGAGCACCAATGAATGTCTGAATGTTTGAGCGTCATCCACCTTTGTGACCACCTTGAACCTTGCTCATTCTTTAATACAGATTGAGGAAGATGCGAAATAAACCATCTGGCCAAGAGAGGAGTGAAACACATAAGGACACCTCTTTTCCTCATTGTGCGAGTGTGAAAAGAGTGTAGGATATCCCCTAGTAATGCAGGCACCGGGTTGCGGGATATGAAGATTTTGACGGCATTCACATCTATGAGTTGGTCAGGATTTGGAAACAACACCATCCCATAGATGAAGAGAGCCACAATTTCCTCAAAGGCTTGCAGATCCAAAGAATTCCAACAACTTTGGGCTTTCTCAAACATGAACTTTTCTAGGAAACCTTTGACACCACTCCTTGTTTCCCAATGAGTTGTGACATCAGATGAGTGAAAGTGCAGATCTTAAGCAATCTCTTCTGGCTTTGGGTCTCTTCCCGTACCGTTAAAAGGTAGTTGATGGAGAATGGGAATCCTCAAGAGTCGGGAGAATTCTTCCAAAGTAGGTACAAGCTGATAGTCAGGAAATGTGAAGCAATGGTGTAAAGGATCAAAGAACTGAAAGATCACTTTCATCATGTCCTCATCTGTATTGGAGGTGACCAAGTTGAGTAGGCGACCATGTCTCTCGGTGAATGGAGATTTTCGGGAATCCTCGAAGCTAGCTCCCTAAGTTGTGGAGGGACCTTTACAAGATTGACTTGAATAGTTTTCCTGCGAAGTGAATCCATATCCTACAAAACAAGAATAAAGACGAATCCAAAAAATCCTTGAAATGGTTAGTGAATGTATATGATGTTCATGATGTTCATAATGTCATGTACAAGTATGCATATACAAACAAAGCAAACAAATCCTTAAGTTTAGGCTTGGATGGAGTTTTATAGGTAAGTACCCTCTTGAAGTTTAGTTGGCTCAAACATGTCCTAGTAATAGTAACCGAGTCCTAAGGAGCTCAATATCACTGGTTTGTTTCCTTGGTCATTGTTTCAGCACAAGCCTCTTTAATGGCGAACAAAATATACCAAGAAACCAAACCTCAATGAGTTGAGTATCGAGTATCTACCAACTTCAGACTGCACCAAAGTTGGTCATCTCACTACATCCTAAATGGCCAAGTTGGTCAAGTAAAGGTTCTAAAAGTTCATTAGTGCTTCATGACATCACTCAGCGGCCCCGTATTATCTTTTATTAACTCAAAGGCTACCTATACCCACAAATATGTCACACTAACGTAGCTATTGCTTAGACCATGTCGGTATACCCCGCACAGTTTTCGCAGTGTATTGCTACTTACCTATAATGTATCCCAAATCTGGGTAGAGGACTCAAACCCAAACAAAGAACCATAATGTAAATCATACAAGTCAAACAATGCAAGCAAGTAAATGTGATATATCCCTAAGGTAACCCCACTTTTAGAATTTTCCACAGCAGAGTCGCCAGTTCTGTGATACGGTGGGAGAATTGACTTGAAGGTTTTGTGTTTGATCGCAAATGTTGCGGTTAGCAACAATCACCATCGACTTTTATTTTATCCAAAAGGAAAGGTGAAAAAGCACAGGAAAGACCTTTGAGATGGTTTCTTGAGTTCGGGGGGGGGGGGGGGGGGGGTAGATTATGAAAAGGGAAGGTATTAGCACCCTTTACATCCATGGTTTTCCATGGGCTCTTAGTTACTTGCTAGATCACTTTCTTTTGTTTGAAATTGTGCTTTGTGTGGTTTTTGAAAGTATTTTGTAAAGAGGCCATTGTTTAGGCAAACTTTGTAATGATTCTCGTTCGTAAGAATGTATACAAAGATGTTGATCTTTTGAAAATGTTTTCAAGTGTATAAGATGTTTTGAAAGTGTAAATGCTTGTTTTGAAAATAACAAGGATGTTTGTTTTGAAATGGAGCAAGTAATTAGGAACATTCTACCTACTCAAAAGTCTTTCTTGTTCATTTTCTTTTCCTTTGACATTGTTTTCTTACCATTGATTTGGTAAGTAACCCCATCTTTGGATGTAAACGGGACGGGCGTAGGTCATCGTATAACCATGGTTAGAAATATTGCAAGGTATCTTAGCATTTTTATTTAGGGGCTAAGATAATTTTGAAAGGCAACTTAGATAGCATCATCGAGGGTCTATGATCTTGTATTTTTGCTTGATTTTGCTAAGATAACTCACATGCGTAATATGGCCATTTATAAGGCAACCAAGTGGAATAACGCTAGCGGTAATTGTGTGCAAATGTATTATTTTCATGCTTGATTTAGTCTTGAATTAAGGTTTGCCATTTATTGGTTTTAAGTCTTTCCATACAAACCCTAATTACTAGCAATTGTATATAAAGCGATAAATTGCGGAATTTTAAAGTTACTACGCTATTACAACATTTATGGGAGGGGGTGTACAATTTGTAAATGGGGATTGCAAGAATTTAAACCTAATTAGTCTATTACAACCATATCGAATTGGCATGAATATACAAGGAATTTAAATACAAAGTATAAAAATGAATAAATGTACAAGGATGCAAAATGTAAAAAAAAAAGAATTTTGTTTGGTTCTTCATGAAAAAAAGATTTTGTCTTAACCTAATTTAAATAAAGAAAATAGTTAATTAAGTTTGAATGTATTAAGAAAAAGATTTTAAAAGAAAAACCCTAATTCTATTAATTAATCAAAAGAAAATAAGTTTAAGAAAAGTATATATTCTTTGGTATTTTTCATCTTGAAAATATTTGTAGTATTATAAAATATTTTTAGTGCTTTTTTTATATTAAAATAATGTATTTTAAATTGTGTGAAGAAAAATAAATAAATAATATTATATCAATTAAGTTTATAAGATTCACTTAAATAAATAAATAAAGTATGAAGAATAAAAAATATTTTTATTTATGAAAAAATAAAATAAAACAAGTCAAAATATAAAATATCATTTTTTGCATTTTTATCATTTTTAGTATTTAGAGAATATATTTGAGAAAAAAAAATGAAGAAATAAAATAAAATTGGGCCAGGGTGCAAATATGAAATGGGGGGGAGGAATGTTAGAAAAAAAATCAGGCCCAGGAGGAGGAAGACCCATGCGTGCTGGAAAGAACAAAAAATGTAAAAATGAGAGAAGAAAAAAAAGCAAAAGGCAGCGCACGCTGAGGCTCGAACCCATGACCTATTGATTACCAGTGTGTTGCCTTACCACTGGAAGGGCTATACATCCATTAATACAAATGAAACAATAAATATGTAAGCGAAAATGTGTTCTGAAGACTTCATCTTCAACCTCCAGCCAAAGGACATGTATCTTCTTCATCTCTCAACAAAAATGAAAATTTCAAACATGAAAGTTGTGGCATATTTTCCCACAAATCTAAACATATAAAAAACTTAAGCTAACAATCAAAGATGAGTGAGAATTTTTATAGCCCTAATTCAAAACCTAAAAATTTTAGAAAACTTCAACCCTAAAATTCTCTAAGTTCAGGCCATATAAATGTAAACTATGGATATGTACAGCTTCGTGGCAATGGTATCTACATTTTATCTTCACAAATCAAACTCAAATGATGCCTGTATGAAGAGATAGAAGTTTGAAAACTTACCTCTTGCAGCTGGAGTCGTGTATGGAGTTTGAGCAACCTTTATGATGGCCTGATGATTTCTATAGCTTTCCTGGACCTCCTTGAATATGTTCCAACTTCTACTTTGCTTTGAGGATGGCTGGAACTCCCTACTCAAGTCAAGTTGCAAGCTTCAGTTTTGAAAATGGTGGATGATGATGGAGGAGTTACATTTAGGAAATGAGGGCCTGGATCACTTTGAAATGATGTATGGAAGGTGTTTGGATGATTAGTTTTCAAAACGCACGAGTGGAAATGGAGATGGTGAGTTTTTGCTCAAAACTGTCAAGTTTGGGTAGTTATGTGCAGCAAGATGCTTGGGAGTGTTTTTAGGACTTGTGAAAACGTCTATTGTGTTGCAATTGACTTGTTAATATGTATGGAAAATATTAGAGCACAAAATCACTCAAGGCTTCTGAGTTATAGGGTTATGGCTCTATAACTTGCTTTTGAAGAAAAGTGAAATAATAAATCTCAAGTATTGTACAAGCATGTCCTGAGATTCTTCAGACCTTAGACACCTTGCTTTTAGTTTATAGGGGTTGTGTGTGCATAAATAATAATTTATAAGCTCAAGACAAGTTGACTTTGTGATTAAAGCAACTTTTCAAGAATGGAATGGTAACTTTCTTCCTAAAATTGCAAATTGGCTTGGACAATGCTTGGAACACTTGGATAATAGCTCAAAAGCAAGTGTAATCTTCTGATTAAGGAGAGATATTGAGGTTTAGAGGCCTGAAAAAGAAGATTGTGCAGCATAGATTTGAAATTGAATTCCTGTTCATCACAAAATGCCTTGTAATTCAAGTGACAAAACACCAACTTCATCTCTTCGATTCTCCCTACTCAAGAATGATCTCAAGGATTTCTTGGAAATTTTAGAAATCTTGCAATGTGCTCTACAACCCATATTTGAATTTCTTTCGAAGATTCCCCTTGTAACTATATGAAAAAGTTCCATGAAGTTAGGTCAAAATCCTTGCAAAATTAGGGCAAAATTTCACTAAGTCTTTAGTTTCATGACCCTATGTTCACAAAATTATAACTTTAGATCCAAGCACTTATGGAAGAAGTTGTGTGAAGAAAATTTGTAGATTTCATGTAGATATACAACTTTCATGTTGGAAGTTTCTCTTGAATCATCTTGCATCATGGTGAAAATTTGGCTCAAAGTTATGAAAAAAACATGAATTTTCAACACTTAGAAAATTTTCTAAGTTTAGAAATTTTGACTTTTCAAAATGATATCTTGACTTTTTGATTTCTTGATGAATAAGTTTCAGATTTTGACATGTTTTGATGAGTTGTGATCTTTGGCACTTGAATTTGACCAAAAAGTCAAAGTTTGACTTTTCAGTATACAGTTGACTTTTGATTAGTTGACTGCAAAATTCATTTGTCAATCCAATGGACTTGCAATGTTTGAAACCATGTCATTAGATCAAAATGATGCAATTAGACTCTTGATATCATTCCTTAAACTAATTGACCATTGGTTAGGTCAAAAATCAGAAATTGCCCTTTCCCAAGAAAAACCCTAATTTTGACCATTTTGCCCTTTTGGAGATCTGATCAAACTTCTTGAGGAATTGTGGTCCAAACTTGATCAAATGATACATATGGGTTTAAGATGTTGATTTGGATAAAAAAGTATTAGCTTTGACTGTAAATTGGTCATGGTTGACTTTTTCCCCAATATAGTTGATTTTTAGGTCAACTGTTCAATTGACTGATCAAAAGTGTGATCCAAGGCTTGAAACTTGACATGAGTAATCTTGGGGGTCCATAATGGTTCATGAAAGTCATCTGAAGCATTGATAGTTCAAAAATACTTGTGCAAACTCAAACCCTAATTTTGGTCATCTGTGTCTAAGGAGGTGTCTTGAGTTGATCAAACCCTAGTGCAGTCTTGAGCCCAAGGAGATCTTGTGAGCAAATTCTTGATAAGTGAGAGGGAAAATTTTGGGGTACAACACATGCTATATTCTAGAAAGTGATAAATGAGTACCTCGTGTGTACCAACTTCAAAATACTATCATTACCATATATCTGCAAGTTGAAACGTTCAGAAGTGGAAAATCGCCTCTAAATTCCTCAAGATATCGGACCAAAATTGGAGCCCAAACAACAATCAAAAGAATTAGAAATATAATACTTCTACAAAATTTCAATGTACAAAATTTACAATATTTACAATGAACAAAATCATCAAGTTAAACACGACAAGCTTTCAGAAAACACAAATTGGCATAACAAAACAAATACAAATAACAATATGAAAACCGGATGAAAATGAACTAACAAGTTGAAAAGAGGAGATTTGAAATTCAGAACATTTCCTTGTTTCAACTTGTTAAAACACAAATCACCACACACATAAACAAATACAAACAAACATGTTTGTTTTACATCGTAAGATCGACGCCTTTATTGTGCGAGCTAGTAACCTCCTCTCGTCATGCCATGGTATTGTCAGACCACATAAACCTAAAGAAAGTGTCCTAACAATCACACAATAAACATTACGAAAACGAGAAAAATCACAACAATACATGAAAACACTTATATGCACAAATATCCTATACAAGTTAATATACAATTTCTATACAACATATACATTAATTACAAAAAAAAAAAAAGAATTATCGCAATGCAAAATCAATAGAACCAATCCTCGGCAACTGTGAAATTTTGTTGTTGCGGTATATAGTGGCAAGCAAAAAGTAAAGTATTATTTTTAGCGGGTGATATTTAGGTTATATCATATCGTGTACATAGAGATTAGTTACTGATTTTTCGTTCGACAAATTCTCGGGTTTATGAGTTTGATTTGAATTGGTTTGTAAAGAAATTGTTATCAACAGAAAATAAATGTAAACAAAAGTAAAAACTAAGGAAGAACTTGTCAAGCTTGCATATAATCTACTCATCACAAACTTAAATCTACCCACCAGATACATTCAACCTAACAATACTCATCAATGTCACTATGTATCACTAACAACCTAAGTCATTTCTAACCCAAATCGAGAGACTGGATGTATCACCAAGGAAATGATCTCTCTACCTCCTCAACAACATAGAAGACAACTATGTAATTGCACTGACGATCTATCAACACAACACAACCACACATAGGAATTAATCTATGATACCCAAGTAGATGTCAGCTTTAAATCTATCTCTAGAGTTGATAAACTAACAAATAATCATCCTAGATACGAATCTAAGCAATATATGTCTATAACAGCTCAAATCCCTAGCACGAAGCAAAAATCTAAGACAACCATCCATAAATATTTGTAAATCAAGTTTAATTTAACTCAATGGGAAACAAATATACATATGTTCAGAGTAAATATACATTCAAAACCCAACAAAATAGAAATACATAGAGAAGAGAAGAGATAAACCACAAATCTTCCGGTTTGTCAGAGCCAGTTGATGAACAATCTACCTCCAATCATCCATAAGCAAAGCCCTAGTGTTGTTATCTAAGCTAATCAACTACAAAAATGAGGTTGATGGAGTTGGGAGACAAAAATTCACCCCCAAAACCATAACTCTCCAAGACCACAATTCACCCCAAGACCATAATTCATCGCCCGACGACTCTCCTCATTTTCTCCTGGTGACCAAGACGCGACGTAAGGCAGAAACTTCATGGAAATTTGGCCTTCAAATTTGGCCCAGCGATGCTCCCTTTCGCATGGCGACGAATGATAGGAAAGCGACTTTTGTTGCTTTCTCTGCATAACTTCCAATGGCCTCCCATCTTGGCCTTATTCCTTTATTGATCCAAAAATGCATCTTGGAGCTTTATTCCTCTTGCTCCAATAATGCTAAAATACCTACAAAATATATACAAAACTAATCAATCGATACAATATGTAATACAGTGGGAGACCAGACTTTATTGGTTTTTACGTTTTATCATAAATGTTGCAGTTAGCAAGAGTTTCCACCGACTTTTCTTTTATCCAACAAAGGAAAGGGTGAAAAGAACAGGAAAGACCTTTTTAAAGATTTTGAGTTTGGGTGTAGGTTATGGAAAGGTAAGGTGTTAGCATCCTTTTCATATGTAGTTATCTACAAGCTCTTACTTGCTAGCTCACTTTGAAAATGATTTTTTGTGTAAGTGTATTTGAAAATATTTTTGAAAAGACGTCTTAGTGCGGAAAATTTTGTAATGTTTCTCGTATTGTTGAGAACGTATACAAAGTGTTTCATGTCTTTGAAAATATTTAGAAAAGAGTTTGTATATGTGCGAAAAATTGTTTTGTTTATTTTTGTGAGCAAGCAACTATAAGAGGTCTACCTACTCGAATGGTCTTTGTTCTTTTCCTATTTTCCTTTAGAAAGAGCTACCCTACTATTAGTCAGTAGGTAGTCCTATCGTTGGATGTTTTGAGGGACAAGCGAGGGTCATTGTACAGTCATGAAATTAACTCGTAAGATAATTTATCAATTACCCTAAGGTTTTAGGATCATTAAATGAGGCAGCGCCGAAAGGGTCATCGAGGGACTTATGATCTTATAACCAAAGGGTCACTGCTAAAATCTCCTACATTCGAGAGACGCGGTTGTTTATTCTGAAGGAAACAAGTGTAGGTACCTTAGAGGTGCGCGTGTGCGAGTGTGTTGTGTTTCAGTTATGTTTATCCTGAGTGTTAGGTTTTCTAACATTTGCTTTTAGTCTTTCCATACAAGCCTATTAACATACATATAGAAGTTAATTGTATATAAGTACGGGAAATAAAGTGCGGAAAATGAGTCTACGCTATTACATCTCTTCGGGGTGGGGGGAATTACAAATCAAAAATGGGGAATGAAAATTAAAAGTTCCTAGTTTACCTATTACACTCCATGTGCAATTACATAATTTTATGAAAATAAAGCGAATAAAAATAAATGAACGTGCAGAGGAGAAAGAAAGAAAGATGTAAAGAACCCTAAAAATTTATGTGAAAGAAAATGTTTTTTTTTGTTTTTAATTTTGGTTTAGAAAAATAATTAAATTATGAGAACCTAATTCTAATTAGTTAATTAATTTTTAAAAAAAAAAGGTGATTAATTGATTGGTCAAAATTAATTTAAATAATAAAAACTTGAATCTACAATTCCAGATTCAGAAGGGTCTCTTGGAGTTGTACATGCTGAGCCAGAAGATCTTTGACATTTTGTTCGAGGTTCATTTTTCTGCTGAAATAAATAGCGAGAAAAATGAGAAACCTGTGTAGTTGTTTAGGTATTGGCTTGCATTTTTGGTAAAACCCAAGTGTATGTGTGAATGTCATGACTGATGTCATAACATTCTAGTTTAGTTTGTACTGATTCATTAGGTACCTTTGCAGAAAAATATTGTCATTCAGGTACTGATGTTTATAAGTGTGTATCTGAGCATTTTGCAAAATGATCACATTTTCCTAAATCAGTAGACAGGTTCCTCAGATGTCATAACAAATGTTAAGACATCCTGTTCTGAACTAACAGGTTTGCAGGTTGGTTAATTCTGAGTTTTTTCAGGAAAATAACTCAGTCTTTCCAGAACAGAATCCTGCATTTTCTGAGGGTTAACCTAGCTCAACCCTAACCTGGTTAATAAAGTCCTGTGACCTAGTCTTAAGGTCAAACGGAATTAACCCTAGGTTTTTGTGGAAACCCTAACTGAAGTTGCAGCTGCTATATATTCAACAGAGCTGCTGTTTTGCAAGGAATCCCTTCTTGGTCAGAAGATCATTTGTAAACTGTATAGGTTTAATTATTGTACTCCAAGCAATTATCATTGTGATAAGTGACTTGGAATAGGTTTTTAATTGTAAGGGTTGTGTAGCACTCAAAGCTTTGAAGCAAGAGTGTTTGAATGTTTCTTGACTAAAGCTGTGAAGCAGAGTCAAGTTAAGTTGTGTATCACTCAAAGCTGTGAAGCAAGAGTGGTTGTGTTGCTTGATTAAAAAGTTGTGAAGCTTAATCAAGTGTATGTTTTTTGAAGAGTGTCTTCATCAATTCATTAGTCAAATTGTTTTATGTATCACTGCTGTGATTGAGGGGGAGTGAGTAGGAACTCAGGTTTAAGTTGTACTTAGATTGAAATTGCATTGGGTAGGTCTTAAGTGAAGGAGATAAACTGGTTGGTTTATTCCTGAATTAACATCTCTTATAGTGGATTTCCTCCCTGGCTTGGTAGCCCCCAGAGTAGGTGTTGTTGCACACTGAACTGGGTAAACAATTGACTGTGTTTTTTATTGTTTTTGTATTTACTGTCATATAATAAGTCAGATACGGTGTCATAACATTGAACGTGACATTGAGTATCTGCAGCCAGAATTTCAACCTGTACTGGAAAACCTGTTCATGAAATGATGCATGATATCTAGATGCAACGTTTTTAAGGATCTCACAGGGTAAACAAAGAAAATGGTAGAATCCGACTGCAACTTTGACCTAAGAACTTCGTATCGTTGAACGTCCTTCCACGAGAATCAAGCTCTCCATGTCGAGTGGGTCATAGCCTCTGACTCAAGTTATCGTGCTTTGGTCTTTTGACGACATTGGCTAGAGGAAAATAAATCCTTTTTCCCCTTGCTAGACGTCCGTTCATGATACTTTACCGACATTTGGTTAGAGGGAAATAAATCCTCTTGCCCCTTGCTAGGCGTCTGGTTCATGATAACCTGCATCACAGGGCCTTGAGATCATTAAAATGGTTAATGAAAATTATATGGCATGATGTCATGATGTTATGCACCAAGAAAAAGTGTAAGGTGATGAAAACAAGTAAGTCTTGCAAGAAGTCTCAATTATTGGATAATGAATACAAATAATTCCTGCAAGGAGTTCAAGTTGTTATATAATAAATGCAAACAAGTCACACAAGTAGCCTTAGGTTCATGCTTGTATGGAGTTTGTAGGTAAGTACCCTCTTGAAATTTAGTTGGTTCAACCTGTCCTAAAGAAATTAATCGCGTTCTAAAGGATCTCAATATCACTGATCTTTCTTCATCGGGCATTGTTTTAGCTCAAGCAATCTTTTCTCGCGGCTGAAATATCCCGAAAGTCTGATCTCAATGAGTGTAGTATTGAGTATCAAACAATCCTCAGTTTTTCACCGAAGTCGGCTATCTCACTACTTTCTAATGGCCAAGTTTGTTCAACTAAGGTTCTAAGGTCAGTTAGTGCTTCATGACACCACACATCGGCCCCGTATTCTCCTTGATTCAACACAAAGGATACCGGTACCAACAAATGTGTCACACTAACATAGCCATCTCTTCAACCATTTCGGTATTATGCCGCACAGTCCCCACGATCTATTGTTACTTACCTAATGTGCCCCAGATCTAGGTATAGATCTATACAAGAATACCCAATCATAACCCGAAATTTAAAGCAAGCAAATCAAACAAGTTAAGCACTTTAAATGTGAACTATCTCTAAGATAACACCACTTTTAGTATATCCCCAACAGAGTTGCCAATTATGCATTACGGTGGGAGAACTGACTTTACTGGTTTTTGCATTTTATCGCAAATATTATGGTTAGCAAGAGTCGTCGTCGAGTTTTCTTTTATCCAACAAAGGAAAGGGTAAAAAGAACAGGAAAGACCTTTTTAAAGATTTTGAGTTCGGGGGGTAGGTTATGGAAAGGGAAGGTGTTAGCACCCTTTCCATCCGTAGTTATCTATGAGCTCTTAGTTGCTAGCTCACTTTGAAAATGCTTTTTTGTGTAAGTGTATTTAAAAATATTTTTGAAAAGACGTCTTAGTGCGGCGAACTTTATAATGTTTCTCGTATCATTGAGAATGCATACAAAGTGTTTCTTGTCTTTGAAAATATTTAGAAAAAAGTTTGTGTATGTGTGAAAAATTGTTTTCTTTGTTTTTGTGAGCAAGAAACTATAAGAGGTTTACCTACTCGAATGGTCTTTGTTCTTTTCCTCTTTTCCTGTAGGCAGTGCTACCCTATTATTAGTCAGTAGGTAGCCCTATCGTTGGATGTTTTGAGGGACAGGAAGGATCATCATGCAGTCACAAAAGTAACTCGTAAGATACTTTAGCAATTACCCTAAGGTTTTAAGATCATTTACCGAGGCAACATCGAAAGGGTCATTGACGGACTTATGATCTTAACCAAAGGGTCACTGCTAAGATCTCCTACGTTCGAGAGACGCGACTGTTTATTCTGAAGGCAACAAGTAGAGGTACCTTAGAGGTGCGCGTGTGCGAGTGTGTTGTGTTTTAGTTATGTTTATCTTGAGTGTTAGGTTTTCTAGCATTTTCTTTTAGTATTTCCATACAAGCATATTAGCATACATCTAGCAGTTAATTGTATATAAGTACGGTAAATAAAGTGCATAAAATGAATCTACACTATTACATCTCTTTGGGATAGGGGGAATTACAAACCAAAAATGGGGAATGAAAAGTAAAAGGTCATAGTTTAACTATTACATCCCATGTGCAATTACATAATTTTATGAAAATAATGTGAATAAAAATAAATGAACGTGCGGAGGAGAAAGAAAGAAAGATGTAAAGAACCCTAAAAATCTAAGTGGAAGAAAACATTTTTTTGTTTTTAATTTTTGTTTAGGAAAATAATTAAATCATGAGAATCTAATTATAATTAGTTAATTAATTAAAAAAAGGTGATTAAATGATTTATCAAAATTAATTTAATTAATAAAAACTTAAATCTACTATTATTTTGATTTTTTAATGATTTTATGATTTTTTAATAAAAAAGAATTAATTGAAAGAAAATAATAAATAGTAAATGAAATAATAAAATAAAAAAATAAATATAAATGAGGTGCTGCAAAAAATGTTAGGGGGTGAATAATCAGATTTTTGCAAGGCCCGACATCTCAGGCCCATGCGTTTGCAAAAGGAAATTGGGGGTGCAGTTCCGAGTTTTTCTAGGCCCAAGGCGACGGAGCTCAGGAGCTTCATTTGATCCAATACATCTAAATTCAAGCGTCTATGCTTACATGTAAGACGTTAGATTCGCTCAGAACATCAATAGTAATAAGAATGCATGCATAAAACTGATTTAAATTACATGGTAAGAGAGTTTGAGATTCAAAATTTTACCAAAATCATGGGCTAGTTATGAGGATGATATGGGATGCTTAGGGGTTGAATATGTACTTTGGAAGACTCCTGGGGATCTCAGGAATGTATTAGTGGCCTTGGTTTGGATTGATAGTGTCTGGAAGTGAAGTTACAGATTTTTCCACTTTTCTTTGATTTTTGAGAATTTTGACAGATCTCTTGTATGTAAGGACTTCTTGGTTCATTGCTTCTAAATGTATTGTGTATTTATAGAGTGAAATAGGAGGGTGAGGGTGAACCAATAGGGAAGAAAACAATGCATTCATGGCTTATTAAACAAAAATCCAACATATTGAAAACTTCCCTTCTTTAAGATATTGCTTGCCTCTTTTGAATTTGCATGAACCTGGACATATTGTGGCATGGATTTCACGAATTTGTTGGGCTTGAAAAAGTTTGTTGGGCTTGAAAAAGGTTTGAAATCCAAAGGCCCAAGTCTTCACACTCTACTTTCATCTTTTTATTCAATTTTATTCATTTTTAAATGAATAAAAAATCAAATAAAAGAAATAAAAATCATGAGCATGTGTGAATGTTTTTTAGAGGTCCTATCACATATTATAAACATGTTTGAATATCGAAAACTAGGCCCATTAGTTAAAAATTGCAATTTTGTTCCATTTGCGTTTCATAAATTTCTTCAAAATCTCCTAACTTGTGAAACTCATAACTTACTCAATTTTCATATTTTGAAGATGATCTTAGACTTTTTAGAAATCTAAAAGATTTCCTCTACAATATTTATGTTGATAATTTTTTATTTTAAAGACTTTATCTTCACGTAAGTTGCCTTGACAAAAAATATTTTTTTGTTGACTTTTGAAAATGACCTTTAATGTTTTAGCTCATATCTTTCAAATGAAGCATTTTTTGGACTTGAGCATAAAAACAAAGTTGTATAGAATTTAATTTTCTTAAGATTGAACTTTAGTTTGGGAAAAGTTTATGAAGCATGTGAAATTTATGCCTGGTCAAAGCCCAGTTGACTTCTCCTAAGGAAAACCCTAATTTGGCAATTCTTGACTTTTGATGATCTGAGGACTTTCCTTGAGGAATCATGATCAACCCTTGATTAAATGATGAATATCACTTCAAAATGTTGATGTTGACCAAAAATCTTGAAGTTTGACTGTATGTTGACCAAAGTTGACTTTTTGACCAATACAATTGATTTTCAATCATTTGAGTCATTGACTTAGCAAACTTGTGATGTAGGGATTGAAACTTGACGTGAACGTTGTTAAGGACCTATGAAGAACCATGGAAGCCACTTGTGACCTTTTAAAACCAAATTTATGTGAGAAACTCCAAACCCTAGTTGTACTCCTTTGGTTTAGGAGGTGCATCTTGACTAGTCAACCCTTGAGTGTTTTGAGAAACCTTGAAAGAATGTCTTGAAGAAAATGGGAGGGGAAATTTTGGGGTACAACACAATATATACTCAAAATGCAACTAAACATATTTATAACAAAAGTCGGGGTTATTCAACTGATATTAACAACAAAGAATCGATAAGTTCAACAAAAAGTATATACAAAATAACTACACTTTTGCACTTATCACAATTCATCCGAACGACCAAATTATTTCCCCAACAGCCCCAACACATGATATGGTGAAAACACCGATGCAGAATTCTCACCAAATGTCGGACTACTGTTAGGCAATCTTGTATGGGTTGGTGACTCTCCCTAGCTTCGTAGGGAGAAGCAAAAGCGAGAGTGAGCTCGCCGGGCGAGTGAATAGCTTTGAATGGAGAAGGAAGTAGAAGAAAAACAAGCTCCTAGAATTTTGTATGGGGGAGGATTTTCGCCCCAGCCTTGCCAGGAAAGCCCCAGGCGAGCGCGCAGCTTCGCCAGGCGAGCCTCTGGCGAGAGATGTCTGGCAGAAACTTCGACAGGCCATAACTTTAGTTCCTAGACTCTGTTTCATACGCCAATCGAAGCATTGGGAAGCTAATGTGACGTACCATGCTTTGGTATAATAAAATGAGTCATGTGATGTATCTTTACAGTACTTTTATAGGATTAAACTAGACCCTAAATGATGAAATATGTTGATACTATGATGAATTTATGTGATTATGTGATTGATGCAACATGATGTATGTTCGGATGATAGACAAATGTTTGTTATGATGATGGTTTGTGTATTATGATGCATGTGATTGATTCATGGATGATGATGCATTTTAACTAGTAGTGTTCGTGTTTATTGTGTTGTTGTGCATCATGCATTCATGGCATATTTTAGGACTTCGGTCTAATTATGTTGTTTGGACAATTGGTCCAATAATGATGATTGGTTGATAGTCCAGTGATGGCCTCAATACTATAGTATAGATTGAGTGCAATATTAGGGTGTGATCTGGTTGCAAGTGGGGATTTATCCTATTGGTGGGGATCTTTGGAGAAACGATGACCGAGTCATCACAGAAATTTTGGAACCACACACATGAGTCTAATGAAGTTGCATTAAATTTTGTGGAATTGTATAATGATTTATTAGGTGATGCTTTGTGAATGTGAACTAGTGATATGTCGGTGATGATTATTTACTATTGATATAATGATGCTATGAATAAATAATAAAGTGAAGGTGTAAGTATAACATGAAGTTTTGATATTGTATGGTGTCTTGTTGTTGTGCTATAACTATTATATTTATTCCTTTTATCTTTTATAATGACTATGATTACTCACCCTTTCTACTTGGAAATGTTGCCTCTATACGTGGGTAACTTGCAGGTGATCAGAATTAGTGCATTGAAGCTTAAAGGATTAGCTTCGGAGTGCATCATTTATTTATGTTGAATAAGAAGGTATTGTTTGATATGTAACATCCTGGTTGGGGTCTTTGATTGGAATAATTATGTTCTTTTGTTTTGATAAATTATCTTTCTTGGTATTTAAATTGTTCCTTAAGTATGAATCTTTAACAAAGAAGTATGATGAAGTTTGTTTGAAGTGTTTTTTTAATGAAGATGTTTTGAGACTATGATTCTGCTACAATAATTTGAATTTTTTTTATTTGATGATATTCAGGAAAAAGTTGTTTTAAATGTTTTAAAAACCCGTGTTATGGAGCATGATGTTTTCTATGATGTTTCTATAAATATGTGACATCCTTGATGGTTATTTATGTTATATTTAATATTAAATTATTCATGAAATTATTCGTTGGGTTAGGAGGGTGTAACATTACTGGTATCACAGCAGGTCAGTCCGTCCGACTAGGTCTTTTCTATGATGTACATGTCCTGTCGGTCGATTAGTGTGGGTACACTGTCGATACGTTGTTTTCTGACGTTACTTCTCTGTGGGTAGAAAGGGTGAAAGAAAAGATGATGTGATTGTTGCTACTTTGCAGGCTGTTGCTCAGGATGTGCAACATCAACCTAATGTTGGCGGGAATGATGGGTCCATTTCTCCGTGAAACAATCGCTAGCCTCTCATTGAAGGTTACTTGGAGGATCGACTATAATACTCCTAGACTTTATGTTTTGAGTGTTTTTGGGTTGAAATTGGTTGATATTGGATAAAAGGGAAAAAGGGAAAGACAATTGCAAAGTAAAGAAATTAAAGACAAGCCTTGTAATTTAAAGTGAAAATTGTAAATTTCTATGAATTTAAATGTGGAAGCATTCATACATTGTTGAGCCTGAAACTCATTTCTCTCTTAGATGCGGGTAATTTGAGTGTAAAGCTCTAAATGTGAAGAAAGGCGACCTTTGACACAAATACAAACATTTTCTTAAATAGAAATCCTAAGTATGTAACTGTCGATGGTTACTAACCCACATTTAGACTTTGTGGAGAAACTTCCCTAAACTACTTTGAACATCCTCGCGTTCTTACTGATTATTCATTGATAGCGATTTCTGCCACCATAAATCATTTCCCGTCGACCCCTACGCCTGTCGATCACTTCCTCTGAATCCCATGTCTTTCGTCGACTAGCTCTTCTAGTCGATACCCTTCAACCTGGTCGACACCTCCTGTTATTTTCCACAAACTCATCCCTTTTCAGCCAAAGAAACCTTGCAGCTTAAGGCTTATTTTCCTAGTCAAAAATTGCTTGTCAACAGGGTCTCGTGTTTTGGAGACGTTTCATAAGAACCATCCTCCTATTTTTAAAGGTAGATATGATCCTGATGGAGCACAAACTTGGCTCAAAGAGATTGAAAGGATATTTTTGGTCATGGATTACTCAGAAGCACAGAAGGTGCTATTTGGTACGCATATACTGATAGAGGAAGCCAACACTACTACAAAACACACAAACAACGACGCCAAAGTCACCACAGTTCACCCTAAAACCATAGTGACACTACTAAACTAATGCACTAACATTTTATTTTCATTTTTTAATTGAAAATTTAAGTTTATAATTACGGTTAATTCCCTAACTGTGTTGATACAGTTCAGCTTTCCTGGATTCGATCCTCGACTCCCTCAAATATTTTATCCCTTTACTTTAATGCACGCCTTTTAAAGTACATTTATATATAATAAAAATAATAATAGATATATCACTACGACTCTTTTGAAGAACCGTTGTTACACACTGGAGATTCTTTGTATATATTAAACACTAAGTACTCATTCTTCCACTGATAAAAGGAACAAACCCTAACACCAACGTCATCAGGAAGAAGAAAACAACCATAACACTCATTGTTGTTGTCCATAATCGTCTCAATATCTCATTCCAAGGGTGTAAAATCTTGATCTGGAAATTTTTGTGCTTATGACTGTCGTATGGTTTTGTTCTTATGCAAGAGGGGTCAAAATAAAGGAAGGCTTTTTTGGAGATGTCCAAATTGACGGACTGGTGAAACATGTAGGTTGTTCATATGGGATGATGAACAAAAATTGGAAGATGAGAGTACTATGATGCCATATTTGGATTTTGTTAGGTATTTTAAGGTTATGTATAAAAATTCAAAAAAGAAGAATAAGAATTTGAAAAACAAACTGAAGTCAGAGAGGTTTTATGGAAATTTGAAGATGTTATGTTTTCTTATCTTCTTTTTGTTTAATATTTACTCTGTTATAAAATGTAATAGTTGAATTAGGGTTCCTTTATGTTTAATATTTTATTTACTTTGTAATGAAATATAAGAGTCGAAGGTGTAGTGGACTTGACAAGAATATGCAACTAATGGACCATTTCTTACGAGTAAGTTCATCACAATAATTTTCAGTTACAATAATGTGTTTTATATATTTTGAAGTTTAAGCTAATAGGTTAAGTTGATAGTTTAAGTTGAATGTTTAAGTTGATAACTTTAAGAGAGTTAAGTAGAAAGATTAAAACTTCATTACATATGTTGGTTCTCAGCATTGTTGGTGGCTTGAGCAGGATAACACATATTGATTCCTTTGGGTGAAGTTGTTTTCGTGTTGGTCCTTTTGATTCTTCATCTTCTTCTCTTGGAAGTTTAAAAACCAAAGATGCTCATCATTGTTTCTTTAATTCTATACGCTTTCTTTTCTCTTGGAAGTTGGAAAGATTGCATTTCTCGAGCTGTTCAAATTTTATTATTTACTTAATGAAATTGTGTACTTGTAATTAATATAAGTTTTGATATCAATTAAAAATTGGTTTAGTGCTGATTTTGGTATGAAAATTTGACATTTATTCAAATATTATATCATAACAATTATTATTAATAATCCTTCTTATAAGGCACGTGCTTTCCAGATTACTACAATAGTCATTGGACCGTGATTGTAAGTACCACGTATACAACCACATGCTACATAACAATGCCTGATCCCGCATAG
The DNA here is from genome assembly GCA_948472305.1 of Vicia faba. NCBI lineage: Eukaryota > Viridiplantae > Streptophyta > Magnoliopsida > Fabales > Fabaceae > Vicia > Vicia faba. The sequence goes on from OX451735.1 coordinate 1,222,380,416, forward strand.
TTATATATATTTCCTAACCGTTGTTAAATTCCTTTTTCGTAGTAGTATTATACTAGTGGGTCGGCACCCATCAGAGACTAACAGCAGAAGGTGAGGTCATTATTTGGGTTGTGTTCAGCAAGGAGTTCCTCAAGAAATACTTTCTGGAGCATATGTGAAGGAAGAAAGAGATTGAGTTTATAGAGATGAAACAAGGGAATTTGACTGTGATTGAGTATGCTTCGAGGTTTGTGGAACTGGCAAGGTATTATCCACATTATAGTGAAACGACTGTTGAGTTCTCAAGGTGCATCAAGTTTGAGAACAGTTTGCGTCTGGAAATTAAGTGGGCAAGATGATATCAGCAGACCCAGAGGTTTTTGGACTTGGTGAACAATTGTAGGATTTATGAAGAGAATAGAAAAGATCATTCGGCTTACTACAAGAGGCTGAATGATAAAAGAGGAAAATAGTATCTAGACCTTAGGAAGCCTTTTGATTCCCCAACTAATAAAGGAAAGCAGAAGGTTTTCAATGGGAATAAGATAAGTGGGGGGGGAGCTCCCTCTCCAGTAAAGTGTTATAGGTGGGGTGAACTAGGTCATTGTTCTAATGAATGTGAGAATAAGGTTTGAGATGCTAAAAATGTGGTAAGATGGGTCGTCGTTCTCCTGAATGCAAGAACGATGGTCCAACCTATTTCAATTATAGAGAGAAGGGTCATATCACTACCCAGTGCCAGAAGTCGAGGAAGGATGTTGCTTCCCAAACCAATGGTAGAGTGTTTTCTCTGAGTGGACCGGAGGATTCCAAGAAGGAAAACTTAATTTGAGGTATTTTTTATTAACAATGTTGAATTGGTTGCTATTATTAATATTGGTGCTACTCATTCTTTTATTTGGCGTGAATATGCTGACATGTTGGAATTGAAGTTGTCTGATATGAATGGTAGTATGGTAATAAATACTCCTGCTAGTGGTTCTGTTACTACTACTTTTGTTTGTTTGAGATGTCCTTTGACCATTTATGGCCAGAGTTTTGTTATAGATTTGGTGTGTCTACCCTTACACCAAATTGATGCTATTATTAAAATGAATTGTTTGGAGTTCAACTATGTTCAGATCAACTATTATAATAAGACTTTGAGGTTCCCTAAGTTCGATGATAATGGAGAACTGGTGTTGTTGACTTCGAAGCAAGTGAATGAACTCCTAGAAGACAAAGCTTTGATGTTTTCAATGTTTGCATCATTGTAAGTTGATCGTGAAGCTTCTAGTGTTAAACTTCCTTTTGTCTATGAATTTCCAGACGATATAAGTGATTTTCCTCCATAGCATGAAGTGGAGTTTTCTATAGAATTTATGCCAGGTATGAGTCCAGTATCAATGGCTTCTTACACAATGCATCTTCCGAGCCAAGTGAGTTGAAGAAACAACTAGAAGAAATGCTTGAGAAGAAGTTTGTCCGATCGAGTGTTTCTCCGTGGGGTGCGCCTGTGTTGTTAGTTAAGAAGAAATATGGAAGTATAAGATTGTGAGTAGACTACATATAGTTCATTAAAGTGACTATTAAGAATAAGCATTCACTCCCTAAGATTGATGATTTTATGGATGAGTTGGTGGATGCTTGTGTTTTCAGTAAGATAGATTTGAGGTTGGGTTATCATCAGGTTCGTGTTAAACCATATGATATTCCAAAGACGGATTTTAGAACGAGGTATGGTCATTACGAGTACATTGTGACGCCTTTTTGTGTATATAATGCGCCATGTGTTTTCATGGAGTATATGAATCGAAATTTCCATTCTTATCTGGACAAGTTTGGGGTGGTCTTCATTGACGATATTCTGATCTATTATAAATCAGAAGAAGAGAATGAAGAACATTTGAGAATTGTGTTTTAAGTTTTGAAAGAGAAGAAGTTGTATGCTAAACTATCAAAGTGTGAATTTTGGTTGAAGGAAGTGAGTTTCCTTGGCCATGTGATTTCTAGTGGTGGGATTATTATGGATTCTTCTAAAGTTGATGCAGTATTGCAATGGGAAACTCCAAAGTCTGCGACTTAGATTCAAAGTTTTCTTGGCTTAGTAGGTTATTATCGAAGGTTCATTGAAGGATTTTCTAAATACCATTAACTCACTTGACTTGGATGGGTCAGGCTTATGTGTGGGATATTGCATGTGAGGAAAGTTTTGTAGAATTGAAGAAGAAATTGACGACCGCTCTGGTATTGGTCTTGCCTAATCCAAGTGAGTCTTTTGTAGTGTATTACGATTCGTTGAAGATGGTTCTTGGTGGTGTGCTAATGCAACATGGACAGGTTGTTGCTTATGCTTCTAGGCAACTGAAAGTTCATGAAAGGAATTATCCTACGCGTGATTTATAGCTAACAGTTGTGGTGTTTTTGTTAAAGATTTGGAGATATTATCTTTTTGGCTCTAAATTTGAAGTATTCAGCGATCATAAGAGTCTAAAGTACTTGCTAGATTAGAAATAATTAAATATGAGACAAAGAAGGTGGCTTGAATAGTTAAAGGATTATGACTTTGATTTGAATTACCATCCTGGTAAAGCAAATATAGTTGCTGACACATTGAGTAGAAAGTCACTACATATGTCAATGCTTATGGTTCAAGAGTTATAAATGATCAAACAATTCAGATATATGAGCTTGGTGTGTGAAGAGACTCCTGATAGTGTGAAGTTAGGAATGTTGAAATTGAATAATGGTATTATAGAAGAAATTTGAGAAGGTCAAAATTTTGATTTGAAATTGGTGATCAATTTAACCTTGATTAACCAAGGTAAGGGAGGTGAGTTTCGGGTTGGTGAGAATGGTGTGATCAGGTTCAGAAATAGAGTTTGTGTTATGGATGTTCCAAAAGTTAAGAAAAGTATTCTTGAGGAAGGACATAGAAATAGGTGAAGTATTCATCCCGGTGCTACAAAGATGTATCAAGACTTGAAGATGTTGTTTTGGTGGTCAGGTATGAAAAATGAAGTTGCTAAATTTATGTATGCTTATTTGACTTGTCAGAAGACGAAGATTAAGAATTAGAAGCCTTTGGATCTTATACAACCTCTGAGTATTCTAGAGAGGAAATGGGACAATGTCTCTATGTATTTTGTGTCGGGTTTACCGAACACTACTAAAGGCAATGATTCAATTTGGGTGATAGTGGTTAGGTTAAATAAGTCGGCTCATTTCTTACCGATGAAGATCAATCATCCTATAGAGAAGATAATTGAGATGTATATTGATGATATTGTGAAAATTGCATAGGATATCTTCGAGTATCGCATAGAGATATGAGGTTTACGTCAAAATTTTGGGAAAGTTTATAGAATTCTTTCGATACTAAGTTGAGGTTGAGTTTCGCATATCATCCACAGACGGACGATCAGATAGAGAGGACTATTTAGTCTTTGGAGGATTTGTTGAGGGCTTTTGTGTTGGAATAAGTAAGCGCGTGGGACAACCACTTGACATTGATTTAGTTTACATACAACAATAATCATCATGCGAGTATTTGGATGGCACCATATGAAATTTTGTATGGTAGTTGGTGTAGAAATCCATTATGTTGGTACAATTCGTGCGAGACGTCTAGGCTTTACTAGGACTAACCAGTAAACAGCTTATAGTTGGAAGCGAATAATCGCACTCCAGTCAAAAATCTCAATATTGTATTTGTTTAGAAGAAAAACAAAAATTGCATTTTCATTATGGTCTTACAGAATGCCAATTGCAGAAATATGTTCGTATCGTTGGAAAAGCGAAAGGGTCAATCGATCAAGTTTTACTTCAATTACTTGAAATGTGTTTGGATAACATACTTTTTAAATTGGGTATGGCTGTGACTATTCCTCAAGCCCGTTAATTATGGATCCTATTTCTGTACCAACTCAAGATATTCTTATTGGACTTTACGTATTAACTAGCGGAAATCGTCGAGAGAGTGTTATGCTCTGACATGAGATTGTGCAGGAGACGACTGAAAAAATTAAGATAATCCAAGAGATGATCAAAGCTTCTCTGAGTCATCATAAGAGTTATCATGACAAGAGGAGAAAATCGTTTGAATTCTAAAAATATGATCATGTGTTTTTGAGAGTGACTCCAGTGACTGGTGTTGGTAGAGCTTTGAAGTCGAGAAAGCTTACGCTGTGATTTGTTGGTCCATATCAGATATTGGAGAACATAAGTGAAGTGTCCTATTGTATTAATTTACCGTCATCTCTTGTGAATCTTCATGATGTGTTTCTGGTGTCTCAATTGAGGAGGTATATTCCAGATCCTTTGCATGTGATCCAAATGGATGATGTACATGTGAGAGATAACCTAACTATTGAAGCATCTCCTGTGCGGATAGAAGGATGGGAAGTGAAGAAATTGTGGGGTAAAGACTCACCTTAGTGAAGGTTTGTGGGGAAGACCAGTTGGTGAAAGTTGGACTTGGGAACGCGAAGATCATACAAGAGAGTCTTATCCAATTTTGTTTCTGCCAGGTAATTTTCGAGGGCGAAAATTATTTTAAGTGGGGGAGAGTTGCAACACCCAAAAATAATTATATTATTTGTTTAATTATTTAATTGATTTATGAGGAGTATTTGTGATGTATTCACGAGTATATGTAATCTTTTGATGTATATGATGTGATGCTATGTGTAGTATTATATAATTATTATTAATTAAATAATAATAAGAGATAGATACTATGAGGACAAGGTAGTAATATTATGAAGTAAGTGGGGGTAAGAAGGAAATAACATAGAAGGATCCAAGGGTTAAACTAGGAAAAAGAGTGTTAGTGTCTATCATTCTAAACGGTCGCTTTAGGAAGAGCAAAGCAAAGTTAGGGCATTGAGGAACTCATAAGGTTTCTGTAGAATGCGAAGAGGAATAGATTGCTTCTTGGAATCTAAGGTAAGAGAATTTTATCATTATTATAATTGATAGAAGGTTTAGACAATTGTAGGTTGTTTGTATTGGGGTTTTGATTCATGATGAAAATATGATGACTTGGTTGAGAATTGATGAAATTGTGATATCATTTTGCAATGAATTGATGCACATGATGTATAATGGAATGTGTTATTATTGTATGATGAAACTATGTGAATTTGGGATGATTTGAGGTTTGTACTATGTTGGAATCGCAAGAATTAGGACTGGTATTGCGGAGGAAATCACAATAGGAAAACCTTGTTCATGCAGCCTCGCCAGGCGAGAAAGATGCTTCACCAGGAAAAGGTGTTTCGCCCTTGATGCGTTGGGCGAGAGAGAAGTGAAAGGAAAGGGTGGAAGGGAAACAAAGTGCCTATAATTTGTATAAGGGTGGGTGACTTGCCCCAGCTTCGTCAGGCGAAGCAGAAGCAAGAGTGAGCTCGTTGGGCAAGCAAATAGCTTCATCGGGAAAAGGAAGTAGAAGAAAAACAAGCTCCTGAAATGTTGTATGGGGGAGGATTTTCTCCCCAGCCTCATCAGGCGAGCCCTAGGCGAGCGTGCAACTTTGTCGGGCAGGCCTCTGGCGAGGGGTGTTTGACAGAAACTTCAACAGACTGTAACTTAAGTTCCTAGACTTTGTTTAACGTGACGTTCAAAGAGTTGGGAAGCTAACACGACGTACCATGATTTAGTATAATAAAATGAGTCATATTATGCATGCTTCTAGTACTTTTCTAGGATTAAACTAGATCTCGAATGATGAAATGTGTTGATACTATGATGAATTGATGTTATGTGATTAATGCAACATGATGTATGTTTGGATGATATATTGATTTTTTTTATGATGATGCTTTTTGTATTCTGATATATGTGATGACATGTGATGGAATCATGGATGATGATGCGTTTTGACTTGCAGTGGTTGTTTTTATTGTGTTTTTGCACATCATGCATTCATGGCATATTTTAGGACTTCGGTCTAGTGATGTTGTTAGGAAAATTGGTCCAGTGGTGATGGTAGGATGATATTCCAGTGAAGGCCTCAATCCTATAGTGTGGATTGAATGCAATATCATGGTGTGCTCTGGTTCCAAGTGGGAATCGATCCTATTGGTGGGGATCTTGGTAGAAACGATTATTGAGTCATCAATGAAGTTTTGGTACCACACACATAAGTTTAATTAAGTTTCATTACATTCTTTGTGACATTGCATAACGATTGATTAGGTGAGGCTTTATGAATATGTGACCTAGTGATGTCTCGGTGATGATTGTTGACTGATGATATAATGATGCTATGAATAAATAATTAAGTGAAGGTGTAAGTATAACATGAAGTTTTGATGTTGTATGGTGTCTTGCGGTCATGCTATAACTACTATATTTATTCCTTATGTCTTTTGAAATTATTATGATTACTTACCCTTTCTACTTGAAAATGTTGCCTATATACGTGGGTAACTTGCATGTGATCAAAATTAGTGCATTGAAGCTTAAAGGATTAGCTTTGGAGTGCACCATTTAGTTATGTTGAATAAGAGGGTCTTTCTCTGATATGTAACATCGGGGTTGGGCTCGTTGATTGGAATAATTGTGTTCTTTTGTTTTGATGAATTATATTTCTTGTAAATTGTTCCTGAAGTATGAATCTTGAACAACAAATTATGATGAAGTTTATTTGAAGTGTTTCTTTAATGAAGATGTTTTAAGACTATAATACCATTTTAATAATATGAATTTTTATATTTTATGATATTCTGGAAAAATTTGTTTTAAATCTTTTGAAAATCCGTGTTATTGAGAAGGATGTTTTTATATGATATTTCTATGAAGATGTGACACCCTTGTTGGTGATTTATGTTAGATTTGATATTAAATTATTCATGAAATTATTTGTTGGGTTAGGAGGTTGTTACATGTATGACTAGTACTATTAAGACTTATTGAGTTAAATGGTTTAGTGTCTGCAAGCCTATATAGAGAGTGAACTTAGTGTTCACAACTTCTTCTTAAGTAATCTAGATTTAATTGGTAAATGGAGGTGGATGTTGTTCTCTGGTTCCACTGATTTCTAGAGGGATTTCTTATTATTTATATGTGATAATCAGGTTGTTACTTATTTCTAGGAGGTATGTGTTATTTTCTTTAATCTTTTTCAACCTAATGGACACGGATGTCTCTCCAAGGTTCTAATACTAATGATCACTCTAATTAGTTTATGGACAATCTTTTGGGGAAGGTGGGTTATGACATTCTTAACTTTTTTTGGGATGATTTGTTTGTGGGGTATAACTCACTTAGAGTTATGTTTCATAGGTTTTTTTATCTATCTCTGAAATAAAATGGGGAAGTTGTGCGAGATGGGTTTCTAGGAGGATGGGAATTTAGTTTGCAAGATGCAGTGGAGGAGATTCTTGTTTATTTTTTACTAGGAGTTAAATGATGACCTTCTTTTGAATATCTCAGGTACTATCTTTTCCTTATAGAGAGATCATTGGTATTAGTATCTTGGCGATGATGATGCCTATTACCATACCCTAAATTTTACCCTAGTATTTACATATGCATCATCATATCATGGCCATTTTCATTTGGTCAAGCATTCATCATTCAAAGTTATTCATCAAGGCTTAGGGTGAAAAGTCAAGAGTTTGACATTTCATCTGGTCTTGATGGAATCCATTCATTCACATGATGACAAAGAGTCAAGAGTTTGATCTCTCTGGTCACAGTTTATCATCATTCGTCTATGGAGATCAAGAGAGGATAGGATGTCAGAGTGGACACTTTTATCTAATTTGGGTGTCTCAAGGTTGTGTTTCATGCATACACAAGTATTGGAAGAACAATCAATAGTTAGAATTTCCATCTGATTATTGTGACATGATCCATTCATTTACATAATCAAAGGTCAAGAGGTTGACTCTTTTTTCATGATATAATATCATTTCATCAGATCTCAGAGGTCCAAATAGATGAACAATCAGAGTTGAATGATTTAATTTATTTTCTGTAGAATTGACTAACATTCATACATATAAATTAGAAGGAAAAAGTCAAGAGTTTAATCCCTTTTCATCCGGTTCTTTATATTTTATCAGTATTTGAACAAATACTAAAACCCAAGTGTTGACTTATTGACTTTGTCACTCGTACTGTTAAATTCATCTGTGTTATCCATTCATCAACATACAGTTGACCCAAAGTCAAAGGTTTGAATTTGTGGCATCTTGTGGTTTTTTTATTTTTATTCTTGCATTTTATCTTTATTTTAATTTTTCATTTGTTTTCCTTTATTTAAAAAAAGGAAAATTAAAAGTCAAAAGTTGACTTTCTATTTTGTAGTTTTATTTGCATTTTGAAGGAATTTTCATCTTCAAGTTATCTATTTTGTTTAATTTCCATTTTGTTTTAATTCCTTGTTTTACTATAATAAATCTAAAGTTATTTTTGTTGTATTAATTGAAATAGGACAAATTGCATTCAATAATTGCATTTTTTACACATTCCAAATTGATACATTCTATTACATCAACATTCATTCCCATGTTTTTTATCCATTACATACATTGCATACACTAATTACATACATATGTACATAATACGTAAAAAATAAGAACAAGAGAAAAATAACACCATCATCTTCATGACTTTATCTGTTGCAAACCCATGCTCCATGCATCACATACAAGCTGAACACATGAAAAAAACATAGTCAATTAACAAAGCATCATACAAACCATGAATATAGATAATACATAACATTCATCATCACTCAAGTTGGGACCCCAAAAGCTCACGAATTTCAAGCCTAACAAGCTCAAAGTTTCAAATTCAATTAAGAGAAATCATTCAAACAAACACAAATCTCACAATCATCACCATTGATTATGTTGAGATTGTAATCCCTTATGTCAAAGCAATGTGTTGTTCGACAGAATAAGAGTGTATTGACTTAGTCTATTTCGAAGTGTGTCAAATTGTTTGTGGAGTTGTATAGTATATCAAAGTGTGGAATCAGTTTACTTGACATAGGATTTCGACTTAGGTCTAACTTTTATTTTGGGCTCTATGTATTTGTGGGCTTTGACTCAGGGAGCAAGAAAGCTCATTATAAATAGGGAGTAATCCCTATTTTATAAACATTGAGTATTCCCAAAATTTAAAGTTGCAAGTGAATAAAATTTTCCACAGTTTATGGGCTGAGAGAAATTCTACAGAAAATCATCATCTTCTTCCCCAATTTTGTCAAAACTTAATTCCTTCTTTCATTGTTATTGTGTATTAATAACAATCTTTCTCATCAAGATTGATAGAAATTCTCCATAGGTTTTGGTGGATTTCTAACATCTGGAATCAAGAGGTCTGGTTGAGCGATTCATGGCAAGTAAATCATGATGGCAATGAATCATCCGAATGGGAATTTTCTAACGAGTCTTCCAATTCTGAAAGTTGATAACTATGAAAATTAGTGCAAGCAGATGAAGGTTGTGTTTTGTTGTCAAGATTTCTCAGATCTTGTGAAAGATGGCTTATAATCACTTGAAGAAGATGCATCACAAGTAGAAGAGAAAGCACACAAATAGTTGAAGAAGAAGAATTATAAATCTCTCTTTATAATTCATCAATGCTTGAGTCCAGAAAATTTTGAAAAGGTGAGTGATGTAGAATCTATGAAAGAAGCTTGGGGAATTCTAGAAAAGTCTTTTGGAGGTGTAGAAAAGTTAAAAGAGGTGAGTTATAAACTCGCAAAAGAACATATGAATTACTTAAGATGGAAGAAAGTGAAAGTTTAACTGATATCTTCACTAGGGTTACGAAACTTGTGAATCAAATCAAGTTATGTGCAGAAATGTTAACAACGAGATCAATTGTTATAGATATCTTGAGGTCATTGGCTCCAAACTTTGACCATGTGGTGGTAGCCATAAAAGAGTCAAAGAATTCGTTGACATTGACAAAAGAAGAGCTTCAAGGAATGCTTAAATTCCATGAACAAAGAATGGCTGAAAGTGTTGCAGGCAAGTCGAAGAGTGGTGTGGCTTTGCAGGCGCAGTAAGCAAGAGAAAAGAAAGGAAAGAAAGGAAAAAGAAAGTGGTTTTACAATAGAGGTAGAGGAAGATACAACAATTTAACTGGAAGAGGAAACCAACATGAAGAAATTATACTGAATCAGAGAAGACCCCCATACCAAGGCAACCAAAGAGGTGGTGGTCGAAAGCATGACAAGAGTCACATTCAGTGTTTCAATTGTCAAAAGTATGGTCAATATTTTAGTTATTATCCAGAAAAATAATAGAATAAAGAAAGTGATGCAAAGTTTGCAAAACATGAAGAAGAAGAAGTGATGATGTTGATGGTCACCACAAGATATGAAGAGATATTCAAGGACCAGTGGTACTTGGATTTAGGATGCTCGTCACACATGTTTGGAAGGAAAGATTGGTTTGTCAACGTAAAGCCCTCAATAAAGAACATAGTGAAATTTGAAAATGACAATACCCTAGCAGTAGATGGTATTGGTGATGTTCTAATTATGAGGAATGATGGCAAAAGGTCATTAATTTTCAATGTGTTGTACATACCAAGCATAAGGAACTTGATCAAAAAGAATTACAAAGTGTCGATCAAAGACAACATGATGAGTTATCGACACAAGAGGAAGATTAATCTTTGAAGGCTCATATGTCTCACAATATAACTTTCAAGATTGGACTTAATATGATGGAGCACAAGTGTCTTACGACTACAGCTAGAAAGGATGAATGGATATGACACTATCGACAAGGACATCTTAACTTCAAAGACATCAAAGATTTAAAAAGAAGAAATATGGTTCCAGGATTTCCAGAAATCGTCATTCCAAACGAGGTGTGTGAGGAATGTGTATAGGAAAAAAAAGCACAAGAATAGCTTCAGTAAATATGTAGGAAGCAAGTCAAAGGCTTCTCTTTAAATCATATACTCTAATGTATGTGATCCTATCCAGGTGGATTCGGCTGGAGGTAACAAATATTTGTTACATTCATATATGATTCTAGTCGAAAACTATGAACTTACCTGATCAAGAAGAAAAGTGAAGTCATTGAGGTATTTTCCAAGTTTAAATCTATGATCGAAACACAAAATGGTGAAAGCTCAAGATTTTGAGGACTGGTGGTGGTGGAGAATATATGTCGAAATACTTTTTTATGTTATGTGAGAAGTAAAGTATTGTGCATGAGATGGTATCACCCTACACTCCACGGAAAAATGCAACTGCATAAAGGAAGAATTGAACCATCATAAATTTGGTGACAAGTATGTTGAAAGGCAAGAATTTACCTAAGAAATTTTGGGGTGTAGTTGTGTCGACTACAACAATTTTTTTGAATAGATATTCAACGAAGAAGCTAGAAGGAATCACACCAGATTAATGTTGGTATAGTGTCAAGCCTAGCTTGAGTCATCTTAAAATGTTTGGATCTATAGCACATGTACATGTTCCAGATCAGTTGAGAATAAAACTTGAAGACATGTTGAGTCAAATGATCCTAATAGGATATCATTCAACTGAAGGATACAAGTTATTCGACCTAGTGAACAAGAAAGTAGTGGTAAACATGGACGTGGTCATAGACGAGCTTAAGGAATGAAATTGGACTGAAAGTGCCAAGAAGGATTCAATGAGAATCTTATGTGAAGAACCAACAACTGAAGTCGAAAGAGAAGAAGTTCGGAAAGAAGAAGTTAGAAGTGAAGCATGCCCAAGCAGACCTCAAATAATAAGATGCATTCCTGCAAGGTTGCGAGATTATGTGATTACAATAGATTATGTGGTCGATAATTAAGGTGAGCTGGTACACTATGTTTTCTATGCAGATGTCGAAACAGTCAATGCAGTTGAGGCGTTGAAATATTCGAAGTGGGTGAAAGAAATGAATGAGGAATTGAAGTCCAACAAAGTCAACAACACTTGGTCACTTGTCGAATTTCCTCAAGGAAAGAAGGAAATTGATGTCAAGTGGATATACAAGGTGAAGTTGAATCCCAAAGGGGAAGTAACTCGACACAAGGAAAGACTTGTGGTTAAAGGATTTCTTCAGAAAGAAGGAATCGACTTCGATGAAGTTTTTTCACTTGTTACTAAGATCGAAACAATTAGGTGGATTATTGGTCTATCAGAAATGAATAATTGGCACATATGTCAGATGGACGTGAACTGTGCATTCCTAAATGTCCCCTTAGATGAAATTTTTTATGTTGCACAACTAGTCGAATTTTTGAAACAATGCGAAGAGAGTAACTTTCGATTCTGAAGACCAAGTGCTGAAGATTCTGAAGATGCAGTTCTGAAGACTCTAAAGAATTGAAGTTCTAAATACATATGGTTCTAAGAAAAGGGTTCTAAAGACCAAGTGTTGAAGACTTTGAAGATGGAAGTTCTAAAGACTCTGAAGACTTAAAGTTATGAAGACCCAAGGTTCTAGGAAAAGGTTCTCACGACGAAGTGCTGAAGACTCTGAAGACGCAGTTCTGAAGACTCCGAAGACTTGAAGTTCTGATGACCTTGTGTTATGTTTTAGCTTTTAAACTCATGCTCGCATAAGCCTCTGATGTGCAAAAGGAAAGAAGATAACATTAACATGGTACAAATAGTATATGGTACAATCAACGTTTCATTCCACTACCATGAAAGGACAAACGCGTCGCACGATCTTGTCTCCCACGTGATTGCTCAAGCCGCTAATATTTCTGGAAATCCCAAGAGTACCCCTCAATGGATATATTATTTTATTGTCAATATAAAGGCTTGAAGACTAAGAGATAAAGTTGAAGGTAATTCATTATATATTCACGTAAAAGCGTTGTTCATAGCTTTCATATTTTTAGTCTATTTTCTTAAAATAGTTTACATATTCAACTTTTTTAGAAGCAATATTCTCGTAAACAAAACTTGTATTCAAACAATTGTTTGATTTTTCTTAAGGTACCGGTTAGGTATGTATCCTTAAGAAGTCTAGGACTAGTGTGTATTAGAGATTTGATTTTCCTTAAGGGATCGGTTAGGTATGTATCCTTAAGAAGTCTAGAACTTATGTGTCTTAGAGGATATTGTTAGTCACTTGCGGGTAGCTTGTGCATTGTAATAATCAGTTGGATTATTGGATTAAGTCCTCATTTGAGAGAGGTGAAATCACCTTGGTGGATGGACTAGACTAGCTTGATAATTTTTAAGTGAACTAGTATAAACATACCTTGTTCTTTATTTCCTGTTCTTAATTATTGTTATTATTATGAGTGGAGAAAAAGTATTTTAATTAAAGGGGAATAATTAAAATACACCTTTAGCACATACTGTATGTTTCAGTTCTATGTGTCGGCACATACGATCTCCAGGATGACACATCTGCTTCAATATTGAAGGCAATAGCTTCTGTTTCACATAGGTCAACACATAAGCCTTTTCAGGCCAGCATGCACTATTTTGTTTGTGTCATTTTTTAAAAATATTTTAATTCCTAAGTTACCTATTTTCATACAAACTTCCACAACTATAAATACATCATTCATGTATCTTTCCAACATGACGAAACTATAAACACTTACCACCATTGCTCTTCACCTTAAACCTTAAACTTATACATACACATTGATAAATCACAAATAATCATCTTTTGTCGAGGTGCTATCTAGGAAAGGTTTGATAACATCCAATTAGGTTTTGTGTAATTGAGAATATTGGAAGCTTTGCAGTTAGGGTAACCCAAAGAAGTAGCGAGAGAATGACAAATCAAATTGGAAGTTGTTATGTTCAATATGTACAATGGATCGTGTGTGAAGAGATTTGGAGTTAGGATAACCCAAAGGAGTATCAAGATTCGATAAATCAACTGATAGCTATTGTGTTTTGGTCTTCCTCAAGATCAAAGAAAGAGAAGGGGTTAAATAACCAACAAACAGTTAGGGTTTATGGAGTTGCTCTTGAAATTGAAATTGGGGGTAGATGTAGCCACTAGCAAGGACGGTGTGCTGAACTGCTGTAACAAACCCTTGTGTCACTCTCTCTTATCTCTTTACTCGCTTTTATTTTTCATTATGCAATTTGTTGAATTTCATTGTTTAATTGAAGGACTCGTAAGAATTTTTCTGTGATTGCTTTGATTTAAATGGGGTTGTTGATTAGCTTATAATCACTTTGATTATAAGTGCTTTTTCACATCAATAAAACTCAAAGAAAAATTCTAAAAATTGTTTTGCACAACAAGTGTTTGACAAATTGCATTGTTCAATATTTTTGTTTAATTAAATTGGAAATAGGTTACTAGTGAATTGTGATAAACGAGTAATAAAGTGTTGATTTTTTTAAGTGTATTAATTCCTCTTAATAACTCTTTTATTCCATAAGGATTTTTTCATATTCAAGTTCCAATAACTAGGTTCAAATAGACGACTTTTATCGATCTACACTAAAACCTTCTGCTTAGACTCTTTTCAAATAAACTTTTTAACTACCAAAATTTTTATTGGTATTTTTTATTGGTGTTCTATTCACCCCTCTAGATAATTCATTGTCGTCTAACAAGTTTGGCATGTAGAGTTTGCTTCTCACTTGCTTGTTACATATGATGTGTGAGTACAACTTCGTCATTAGATGTTTTGCATGATTTCAAAACTGGGAATAGCTAGAACTTTTATACATTGGACGGTATCTCTATGTCTTATGGCACTCATCTATATTATAGGTATTAGTAATCATTAAAAAATAATTTCTAAATTATTCCAAGTCATTAAAAACAAGTTTATGCATAAATTTTTATTGCATGTGTCAACACATACGGTTTTCAGGTCGACACATGCAACTCAGTTTTGAAGCCTGTAGCCTCTGGAAGGCTCAGGTCGACACATGCATTTCATAGGTCTACACATACCGAAGCATTTCTAAAATTGCAAAAATTCTTATTTTATGTGTCGACACATACAAATTTTAGGTCAACACATTTACTGTTGTTTTAAATCTTGTAGCCTCTGACTTGTTTTGGTCGACACATACATTCCTCAAGGTAGACACATACAATTTAAACTTAGCGTATGTGTCGACACATACAATTTATAGGTCAATACATACTTATTTTTTTGGTTAATTTCTTAAATCTTTTTAATTTTGAATAAGTCCTTTTTGTCCTAAATTTCTAAAACTATAAATATATCATTCATGCATCATACATAACTTGGTGATACCATAAAATTATCCTACATTTGCTCTTCATCTTGAACCTCCAATCTATATATACACACTAACATTCCATTATAATGATCTTCTGTTGGGGTGTCATATATACGAGGTTTGATAACGTCTGATTAGGTTCATGTGTAGCTGAGAATATTTAGTTGAGATTTGTAAGGGTCTTTATCAAGAAAAATTGCGGGTTTATCCTCCAAGATCATTGATTGATTTAAATGTACACATACCCATATGCGAGGATGAAAGAGGGGAACTATGAAGAGAAATCCTTGTGTCTTTTTTCTTATCGCTTTTACTTGCTTTAAATTTCATCAATCAATTTGTTTAATAGCATTGTGTTATCAATTGAATTGTAAAAAAAAAATTCGGACTGTTTTTGATTTACATCAAGTATTGATATTGCTTATAATCACTTTTGATTATAAGTGCTTTTGTGTATCAACACAACTTAAAGTAAAATTCTGAAAATTCAATTGCACGCCAAGTGTTTAACAAATTGATTTTTTTTGTTATTTTAAATATTTCCTTTGGAAATAGAGTTTCTAGTAACTTGGTACAAACGATTGATAACGTGTTACTTGATTAAATTTCAATTAATTCAGTTTATCATAGTCATTCCATTTTCAATTTATAATATAGTTGCATATCCTAGTTTCCAATAACTGTTCATATAGACTACTTTTTTAAAAAGCTTCCGCTTAAACTCTTTGTTAAATATTTTTTTCAAAACCAGAATTTTCTGGACATTTTAAATATGGTATCTATTCACCCCCTTCTAGATACGTTGTCATCATCCAACAAGTGGCATCAAGAGCCCAGTTCATTCCGGCTTCGACACTCTTTAGAAAATGGCTTATGAACCTAAAGGGGATTATAAAAGAGCCCCAATTTTCACGGGCGAAAAATATAGTTATTGGAAAGCTTGTATGCAAATCCATGTTAACTCATATGACAAAGGTGTGTGGAAAGCCATTAAAAATTATACAACACTGGTGACATATGTTGTTAATAATTTTACTATACCACAAGCCGGAAAACTTATAGAATGAGGATGATACTAAAAAGTGGTCATATGATTGGAAAGAGAAGAACATTATTGTATCCGCTCTTGGTGTTGATGAGTTCTATCGCATTTCCCATTGTCATACCTCTAAAGTTATGTGGGAACTAATAAAGGTCAAATAAACTAGTATTCAAACACTTAATCAATAGTTTGAACTCTTTCGCATGAAGCAAGGTGAAACCATTTCTCAAGTGCAAAAGCGGTTCTCACATCTTATTAATCGTTTAAATTTTCTAGGTAATCTTATTTCTAATGTTATTACTAACAAAGTTTTGAGATGTCTTACTAGGAATTGGCAACCAAAGGCCACCTCAATCAAGGAAGCCAATAACCTTTCAACACTTGATCTCACCACTTTGTTTGGAAAGTTAGAAAAACACGAGCAAGAACTCAATTGCTTGGAAAAACATGAAAAGAAGCTTGACAAAAAGAAGAAAGAAAAAGACACCCACAAGCAGGAAGGATTGAAGTCTAAAGCTCTAAGGGCTTCAATTTCAAGATCCTTAAGGGATGAGCCCACTAATGATAGTGACTCTATCAATGAAGAGAATTTCGATGATAAGCAAATGGGATCATTTGTAAGGAGATATAATCGGTACATTCAGAAGAATGGTGTCAAACACTCTGACAATAATCTTGTCAAATTTAGAAGACAATCCTATTCTAGTAAAGATGAAGACAACAAAAAGGATAAGACAAAGGGTATATGCTATGAATGCGGAAAGTTGGGTCATTATAGACTGGACTGTCCATCTCTTGGAAATAAGAATGGAAAGGGTCAACGGAACAACTCTAGGAATTTTAGATAAGCCCATGTTGCTTGGGATAGCGATAGTGATATCTCGAGCAATGAAAGCTCAAGTGAGAGCGACAAAGAGGAAAACTATTATTTCATGGAAAATAATCATCAAAGCAAGAAAAAGAATGTAAGTTATTCTAAATACTCTAATGTTGCACATTTGTATTTTAATGAGTTGAAAAATGTATTTGAAAATTTGTAAAAAGAAGCTTTATATGCTCACAAAAAGTTGGCCTCCCAAGAAACAGTTTTTACATGTTTGAAGGCCAAGGTTGAAGAAACAAATAAACAACTTGAGGCGTTAAAGAAATTCATTCTAGATTGTTCATGTCATGTAAAGGAGGATGAACAATATTGTAAATTTGGATGTGAAATATGTCAAATTTGGTAACAAGAGGTGAGTACTCTTAAACCAAATTGGACAAAATATATCATCCCATTTATAATATTTCTATTAGATGTTCAAAGGTTGAAAAACCTCATAAAAAATATAACTTGATTAAGAAGAAGTCTAATAGCAAAAGTGATTCTCATCATAGGTTACTTTGTCACTATTGTTGCAAAAAAGGTCATATTATTGAAAAATGAAAATATAGGTGGTTTTTGGTCCCTAAAGACAATTCCCAATGGTTTCCTAAATGCAACAATTATTTAACTCACTCTCAAGGACCCGATGAGAATTGTGTACCTACCAATTTTATTTGATCTTGTGTAGGTTGAGTGTCTTGATGCTATGACGGGAAAATGGATTCTCGATAGTGGATGTTCAAGACAGGTGACGGGAGACATATCTCTTTTCTACAAATTTATGGCGAAGAAGAAAGGTTCTGTATCCTACGGTGATCACAACAAAGGCGCAATACTCGGAAAAGGTAATATAGGTAATCTACCAACTATTACTATCACTAATGGTATGTTTGTTGAATGCCTTATACATATCCTTCTTAGTATTAGTCGTTTATGTGACAATGGCTATAAGGTGACTTTTACCAAAGATTGTTGCATAATGGAACATAATGAAACGAAGGATTGTATGTTTAAAGGTGTGAGGTTTATTAACATCTATATGCTTGACTTAAGAGAAATTTCCTTAAATAATACCCAATGTCTTGTTACCATGAGTGAAGACTCTTGGCTATGGTGTAGACGTTTGGCTCATGTCAACTTTTATCTACTTAATAAAATAGTTGAAAAAGATTTAGTAATTGGTCTACCAAAAATGAAGTTTTCAAAAGATCGCCTATGTGATGCATGTCAAAAGAGTAAGCAAATAAGAGTCTATTTTAAATATAAAAATATTGTTTCAACATCGAGACTGCTTGAGCTCCTTCACATAGATCTAGTTGGTCCCTCACATACCAAAATCATAGGTGGTAATTATTATAGATTTGTAATTGTAGATGATTACTCAAGATTTTTTTGGACTATTTTCTTACATAGCAAAGATGAAATGTTCTCGGCTTTCACATGTTTTGCCAAGCTAGCTCAAAACAAATTAAATTAAAAAATTGTTGTCATTCAAAGGGATCATGGAAGTGAATTTTAAAACCACCTCTTTGAAGAAAATTGTGAAAATTTTGGCATTGAACATAATTTTGCAGCTCCTAAAATTCCACAACAAATTGGTGTTATGGAGCATAAAAATCGTGTTTTAGCAAAGTTGGAAAGAACAATGCTCAATGATTGTGGTCTATCAAAATAATTTTGGGTCGATGCTATTAGCACATCATGTTATGTCTTGAATAGGATACTTATTCGTCCATTTCTTGACAAAACTGCTTATGAACTTTTAAAAGGTAGAAAACTAAATTTATCTCATCTTCATGTCTTTGGATGTAAATGTTTTGTTTTAAATAATGAAAAAGATAATCTTGGAAAATTTGATGTGAAAGCCGATGAAGGTATTTTTCTTGGATACTCTCAATCTAGTAAAGCATATAGAGTTTATAACAAAAGATTACTTATTGTTGAAGAGTCTATTCATGTTACTTTTGATGAGACTTCCCTAAATAATGTTGGGAAAGGTATTTATTTTCATGGTGTAGGTGCGTCTATGGAAGACATACTCAAAGACACCGACAAAGGTAGTTCTTTTCATGACGTTTGGGACATTGTTCCTTGTCCATAAAATCATCAAATTATAGGCACTCAATGGTTATTTAGAAATAAGCTTGACAAACATTATGTGATAACAAGAAATAAATCTAGTCTTGTGGCTCAAGGATATAACCAAGAGGAAGACATTAATTATGAAGAGACTTATGCTTTGGTTGCCCGACTTGAGGCTATACGCCTTTTATTAGCTTATGCATGCTCTAAGAACTATAAATCATATCAAATGGACGTAAAAATTGTTTTCCTTAACGATTGTAGCTTGGTTGGTTACTCCGATTTCGATTTTTCCAGTTGCAAATTGGATAGGAAAAGTACTAGTGGAACTTGTCACATGTTTTCAGAACATCTGGTAATTGGCATAGTAAAAAGCAAGTTTATGCCGCTTTGTCAACGGCCGAGGCGGGATACGTGGCATTCGGTAGTTAATGTGCCCAAATTTTGTGGCTTAAGCAACAACTAGTTGATTTTGATATTAAAATTTCGCGTATTCCTATCATGTGTGATAACAGTAGTGCTATTAATCTAACCAAAAATCTTGTACTACATTCACGCACTAAACATATTGAGATACATCATCACTTCCTTTGTGATTATGTTGAAAAAGGGGATGTTGTGTTTGAGCATGTTGATAATAAAAATCAACTTACCGACATTTTCACTAAACCTCACCCAACTGAACCTTTTGTCAACATACATTAGGAATTGGGGATAATTAATATCTCCAATGTTGCTTAATTCCATCTTGTTGCTTGCACTTTATTATTTTCACTATAAATTTTTGTTTGAGTATTTTATATCATGTGAGTGCAACTTCTATTCCATCAAGAGTGAGGTAATATCATTTCAATTTCTCCTTGAAAGTAAGATTTTCCTTAATGCGTGTTACTTGTTTACTTCCAAAAATGCTTGATATTCTCTCAAATGATGAAAACCATGAATGTTCATTTCCAAAAATTCTTTATTAAAAACCATTGTGTGTTCTTATTCTATATACTTATAATGACTTCATGTATTAATTTTTTCACATTTGTATAAGGTTTTTCTTGTCGTGCATGCATATTCTTTTTTTTATTCTTTATTTGTTACACTTGTGCTTGAGATATTTGTATGCATGTTATTTGCCATATGTGTTTCTTGTTATCTTAAATACACAGAATGAAAAATGTATTCATTTTTGTTTTAGTAGCGACATATTCTTATCGCTATGCTAGGCACATGCATGTGCGGCATCGGGAGTTCCATTATATTGTGTTACTTGATCGTGATGCTACAAAAACAACTTGACATGTTTTCCATTTCATGATTGTTTATTCTTTATGCACTACATTACATTTGTTGTAATGTTGTTTGCCGGTTATTTAAAAATTTTGCTACCTTTCTTTTTGATGTTGACAAAAAGGGAGAAGCATATACGAGACGAAGTTGAAAAGCATAAAGTCAGGGGGGGCCTTCAATAAATACAAGAAATGAATCATTGCAAGTTTTTCCATCATAAATAAGGAGAAGTATGTAAGTACAACTTCATCATTAGATGTTTTAAATGATGTTAATCGGATAGTATTTCTATGTCTTTTGACACTCTTCTGCATTAGAGGTCTTAGGAATCATTAAAAAAGAATTTTGAAATTATTCCAAGTCATTAACAATAAGTTTCTGCATAAATTATCATTGCATGTATTGACACATATGATTTTCAGATCGACACATGCAACTCAGTTTTGAATCATGTAGTCTCTGGAAGGCTCAGATCGACATATGCATTGCATAGGTTGACACATACTAAAGCATTTTTAAAATTTCATAAATTCTTATTTTATGTGTTGACACATATGAATTTCAGGTCAACACGTTTACTATTGTTTTAAAGCCCGTAGCCCCTGAATTGTTTCGATCGACACATACCTTCCTTCAGGTCGACACATATAGCTTAAACTTAACATATGTGTCGACACATATGATTTATAGGTCAACACATACTAAATATATTGGTCAATATCTTAAATCTTTTTAATTTTTAATAAGTCTTTTTTTACCTAAATTTTTGAAAATTATAAATATATCATTCATACATCATTCATAACTTGGTGATATCATAAAATTATCCTACATTTTCTCTTCATCTTCAACCTTCAATCTATGCATACACACTGACATTCTATTGTAATGATCTTCTGTTAGGGTTCCATCTATACGAGTTTTGATAACCTCCGATTAGGTTCTTGTGTAGCCTAGAATATTGGGTTGAGATTTGTAGGGGTCTTCATCTGGAAAAACTGCGGGTTTGTCCTCCAAGATTATTGATTGAATTGGGGGGTTTTTTTGCAAGACATTCAAGAGTTAATTGCGGCCAAGTGAAGTCCTTTGGAGATAAATAACTCAAGGGATCATTTTAAGATAAAGAATTCAAAGAAAGTAGCAAGATAAAGGAGAATTACAATTAAAGTCGTGTGTTGCAATATGTACAGTTTGATCGTTCGTGCATGAAAGCTTTGCAGATAAAGAACACAAAAGAGTAGCAATATTAACAACTCAATTGGGATCTATTGTGTCTTGGTCTTTCTAAAGATCAAAAGTGGAGAAGGGGTTGAATCAACAATAAGCATTTGGTTTGTGGAGTTGCTCTTGAACACCTCTCTTGTATCAACTTTTTGCATAGTAAATTTTTTACTAATTCCATTGGAATTAGGCACAGACGTACCCACACGTGAGGACGAAAGTGGGGAACTATGAAGACAAATCCCCGTGTCTCTTTTCTTATCGATCTTACTTACTTTAAATTTCATCAATCAATTTGTCTAATAGAATTTCGTTATCAATTGAATTGTAAGAAATTTTCCGGACTGTTTTTGATTTAAATCAAGTGTTGATATTGCTTATAATCACTTTTGATTATAAGTGCTTTTGTGTATCAACACAACTTAAAAGGAAAAATCTAAAAATTCAATTGTACACCAAATATTTGAAAAATTGATTTTGTTTGTTCTTTTAAATATTTCCATTGGAGATAGAATTTCTAGTAACTTGCTACAAACGATTGATAATGTGTTACTTGGTTAAAGTCTAATTAATTCAGATTATCACATTCTTTCCATTTACAATTTATAATATGGTTGCATATCCGAGTTTCTAATAACTGTTCGTATAGACGATTTTCTGTAAAGCTTTTTTAAAATTGTTTGTTAAATAATTTTTTCAAAATCTGAATTTTCTGGAGTTTTTAAATCGAGTATATATATTCACAACATCTAGATACATTATCGTCGTCTAACATGATGTGGTGGAAAATAAGTGGTAAAGGATTTTTTATGGATTGGGAGGGCGGATGTGTTTCCTAGGAATATTATCTCGGTTTATGAGTGTTATTACATTTGAAATGGCTTATTTTTATAGGCCAAATGGAAATCAAGATCTCTTGAAATTTGTTGAGAAGATCTTGGCCTATTTTGTTGTGTTTGATTCCATAGGTGATTACAATATTTTGTTCAGGTTTGTCCAGTCCATGATTCTACTGAAGTTATTTTCAAAGAAAGATTTGATGGATAATGTTTGTAGACAACTTATTGAGTAAGATGTTTTGAACATGTTGTGTGACATCTTGGCGCACAAGCTGCAGATATTGGGTTCTGATTCTCTTCAGATTTTATCCAAGATTAGTTCAATTTTAACTCTTCCAAAAGCCTATCAAGAATGTGTTAAGAAGAATAATTAGAAATCAAATCAGTTTGAATTTTTTATTTATTAAATTATAATCCATAATGGCTGAAGAAGATATAATTGTATATATTTAATTAAAATACTTAGATATGATTAAAGAATATTTGATTATATTTTCATTAAAGAAAATATTTCTTTGAATATGATTTGAAGGAAGACTTGGTTCAAATTTATTTTATCTTAAATTGTGCGAAATTGACATGCAAAGATATTGATTGAATATTTAATAAAAAAAATATTCCATGATGAGATTTAATTAGATTTGTAGTATTGGTTACAAGATTTGGATTTGCACTTAATGAGAAAATCTCCAATCTCTATTAAAGATAATTTAAAGCGTGGTTCGTTTTTTGGAAGAGTTCACATCAAGTAAAGACCATATTAGACTTGTTTATTGAAGATTCAAAAAAATTTGTTCGCAGAAAGCAAGATGTTGAGCATAATGTCCCTGACATCCTCTCTCTCTCTCTCTCTCTCCTCTCTCTCTCTCTCTCTCTCTCTCTCT